>KK500080.1:103584-161049 GCA_000688715.1 Glossina pallidipes
GTTTATGAGTTTGTAAAAGAGAAGCAAATTCTTACTAAAATCGAATTTTTGGATTTTCTTCTATTTCCTCGTGCAAAACGAAACAAAAATTTATTAATAAAATAGTTTTAAAAAAGTAATTGTAAAATAGACACAAAAAATAAATCGAAAATACCAAAAACGAAATCTCTGTACAAATGTCATCTTTATAAAAAAAAATAGATGCAAAATTTTAACATTAGAACAAAAGAAGTTTGCTGACTTTTCTTTTATGTGCAAAAAAATTAAAAAATAAGAAACATATATGGTTTCGATTATGGTGACAATTCAAATCAATGCTGTTGACGTTACATTATTTAAAACAACAACAAATACCAGTGTAGCTGTTTACTCAAGGAAACGAGGTGTTTAAGAAAATAGAGAAACAAATGAAAATAATACATAACAGTTTTCGTATGCAAGAGTTCAATGCTGTTGACGTCAAGTTATTTAGAACAACAACAAACCCCAATGTAGCGGTTTATTCAGTGAAAGGAGGACGTGAGAGAAGCATCGTAGTTCCGAAGCCCATGAAGACAGTCTAAAATCTCAGTTAATCAGAATTATTTAATTTTTTTTTTGAAAAATTATAAATTTTTTTTGTTTATTATTAGTCACGAATGTACATTCGGCGGTTAAGGTGAGTTGTTATTATATAGATTTGTCCATTAGTTTTAATTGTAAAATTAACTTAAAACTGTTTTGTTATACTGTTTGTTACCGTTTACATTAAAATGTGCAACAACTAAGTTTACTCGATCATTGGCTGACGAAGTAGGTATATTACACATAAATTGTAAACACTTCAACACTGATAAATTATAAAAATTCTCTAGGGCAAGATTTTTATGTAGGACTCCCCCAATTTCGGCGAGCTAGCCATAGCTTAGGAAGAGCCCTTCAGGTATGTTACACAACAGCGGCTAACAGAGCAAAGTCATTCTCCTGCATGGCAACGCTCTGCCACATGTTGCAGGAATTGTTCGGGATGCAAGTTTCCAGCTCAAATAGGAAGTTCTGCATCCAGTGTAAATACGAGATATAACGCCTTCTGATTACCGCTTCGATATCACAAAATCACATAATACAGACCTTAAAGTGTGTCGTCGTTGCTTACATCAATTTGCCTATGTTGCATTTTTGTGACACACTTCAAGTTCCTCATTTCTCTGGAGTAAACAAACGCAAAAATGCAAGTGCATCATTTTTATGCATTCATTTATCGCACTATAATTCTAAGTTAGTTCATAAGAATTCCAATTTATATATTCGCATTTTCAGTAATAAATTTGTCTTTTGTCTTTGCCAAGCCAATTGATAATCCTCTTGTTTTTTGTTTGCGGTTTTTCCAGTTACAAGTGCTGGAAGTGCTACCTCAATAAGTTGGTACGACCTGACGCAACGTTTGGTCGATTCATGCCAACCAATTAGGTATTTACACTAATCAGGTTTCGTTCACCATTTTGCGCTCAAATATACCGTATACAACGTACTGTGCAGAACGTGATTGGCACGTCCTAACCTCCCTTTTGCCTATTTAGTGTCCATCTTGGACACGCTAATAAATCAATTGCAAAGAAACCATCACATCAACATTTTGGTGACCCCGACGTAATCACAATTTACGCAGGTTGCCGTATACAACATAACATTTTGGTGACCCCGACGTGATCACAATTCACGCAGGTTGCCGCATACAACATAATATTCTGGTGACTCCGACGTGATCACAATTCACGCAGGCTGCCGCACACAATTTTAACATTTTGTGGACCCCGACGTGATCAGAATTCACGCAGGTTGCCGCATACAACATAACATAATCTTTTCTTATTCTACTTTCTAAACGAGTTCCTCGTAGTTTGGTTCATTTTCATTTTGTTATTTTTCCATGCTTTGGATAGCCATTTGTTTTCCTTCTTATATTTGAATTCTTTGCTTCTCTTTTTGCTTTTCCAAAACCTCTTTATGTGGTATCTCTATATGTGGATCACCTGAAAAAGTTCTTCTATTGTAAAATTTAAGTAATAAATTATAGTTCACTTATTTTAATCCTTTACTAGTGTCGAAAGGATTCCAATGTTTTTAAAGTAGTAAATACTTTAGCGATAGCTTTTGCTCCATCATTCTCCGGACATACCTGCGTCCAAATGCTTCTTCGTCACGAACGGCAGCCTCTTCATTCCTGATGGTTACTTTCGGGCAAGTTCGCTACAGGGAATAATAATAAAACTACAAATGTAAATATATGTAATGTAATTTAATATAAATAAATAATATGAATACATTGGTGGTGGGTTGGTCGGCAGTGTGCTGCTTAATTTGAGTTAAGTTAATGAATTCGTTTTAGAATTAGCTAAGCAGCCAACCAACACACCCTCAACCAACAAACCACCAACCAACACACCACCTACCGACGCACCACCAAACAACATAAAATCTATATCGCCACCAAACAACATAAAATATAATATATAAAAAATTCATATATAATGTATTTAATTAATACTTAGGAGTAAGCTATTATAACAATGAATTGAACACATGTTCAATTTAATATATTTACAAGTTATTATTAACACTGACTTTGGAATTTGGAAATTAGTTTTTTGCTCGTTATGTTGTGGCATTTGTGCACAAAATTGGAGAAAATTGTCCACGTCTACCCAATTATTGTAGTGGATCAAAATTTAATTGTTTTTTCAATATAAAGTACGTAAATTCTTGGCCATTTCAAATTTGGAATGCAGCTAAACATATCCGCCTATTCCTTTGTCCATGTGTCTCTATCGCCTACAAACTTGCAAAAGAATTTGGAATTGATCTAAACTTTTCAAAGGGCACGCCTACAACGCCCACATGCCTATACGGCTTTCATTTCGCAAACAGAAGGAATCAACTGTGCCCACTTCACATTACGAAGCATATTAATTTTATTATTTTACTTCGTTTTTTTTTTGGGCAAACGGTGATGGGAATAAAAGGTCCTGGCCGAAGCTAATTTTCTTATTAGTTAATTTATACAACTTGCTTTATTAACCGTTAAGTTGCCGGAAGATGAAACATATTGAAGTTATGCTGCATAACTTTCATGTATTTTGAAATTTGCTTCAAGCATAATACCTTTTTTATTTTGCATAATCAATTTGATGTGAATGAAATTATCGGCGAACAAAACCAATAAAACATACAAGACAATTTTTAGCCAATATTTTACATCTAGGAACAAAATATGCATGCTTTAATAGGGAGAGTTGAAGGATCTTCGAAATATTTCCAACTACATCCAATATAAAATGCGTGGCTCATACTGCCATGAACTTAGACAAGAAAACAGTTAACATTCTGCGTAGGTTTTGCGTTTTAATAATTGCATCTGCATATCTCGCATATCCCGTCACCAAATAAAAGAAGGAAAGCTTCCGTCGCATCAGAACAATATATGGATGTCTGACGGGTATTTGAGGATGTTGCATAAGTTTAGGATGCAAGGGTACATCCGCAACGGTATTTTGTTTATATGTAGAGTATATACAAAAGTAGTGAATTTCTAGGAATCGATTTTTAATCTAGAAGAAATAAAGTGTTATATGAACGCGCTTGCCATCGACACTATAATCTTAACTATAATGCAGGATATGAACAAAATCAATAAACATATTTATACGCAAGTTTGTATGGGTTAAACCAATGTCAAAGCCTCATGAATTCGGTGATCAACAATTCTAAATTATTTAGATAAATGCGTGTTGTTTGGAATATGTGCATATACGTGTGTCGTTATATACCGTCGTACAGTACTAATTTTTAAAAATACAAGGAGACTAAGGCTAGAGTTATTGAACCACGTTAATATAAAATCGATGTCCAACAATTTTCTGTTAAAAAGCTACAAACAAAGCAATTTTCTGATACAATTAAATTTGGGTTGAGAGAATGTAAAATGTGCAATAATAAAATAAGACAAACCCTAATCGAATATTCAATATAATTTTCTTTTTGAAGCTATCGCTCAACTTGCGAATTGCTTAAGTCTAAATGAGCTTCGCAAGGTATCTAAAGACTTCAACTTCCATTTTCTAGAAAAAGAAACACGGCTTCTTTTCTTGCACACCAAATAACAACATAACATACTCCCTTTTTTTTAAGTTTGAAACGTCGTATAAAATTTCAAAGCCTATATAATCTCTATAACCATTTCCTACGTATACATAAGCTCTGTTACAAGGATATACATTTTTTTGGTGTAGATTGCTTCTTCTTCAAGTTTTTGGTGTAGGTTGCTTCTTCTTCGTATAACTTCGATTAATTTTTATCACATCGCCTTAGAGGTTATATATACATATGGTACAATATTAGGTGGTTAAAACCGACCGTATGTTGGCATCAAATTCAAAATATAATTTTTTTTATGATGTAATGACGCATAAAACGCATATAAAAACTTAATTCAAGCAAATTGTTGAAACCCCAAAAGAAAAATTAAAAAAGTTCACTCACGTTTATGTTAAAGTAACCAGAAAGGTGCTGGAATAATTTTGGGGAAACTTTTGAAAAAAGTCAATTTTTATTGTTGAATTTTATCACTATTTAATTTTCAAATTTTTCCAATCAATTCTTCTTTCAATATAAAATTTTTTGACTGTTTTTTTAACTCTTTTTTTCGATTAACTTTCCTATTTTTTCAATTTTCTTTAAATTCACTTTACAAACTTGCAATTCAGTAGAAATTGCGTGCAAAAAAGCCGTTTGCTGGGGTTTTTTGCAAATGACAAAGTTTCACAAGTTTTGTCATAAAAAAGAGATGGCTAAAAATATATTTTTAAAGAAATATCTGCAGATTCTGTCTTTTTGATCATTATCGTTGTAACGGGGTTCTGTAGCCGGAATTTAAGAAGAATACAGAATGGCGTTATTTGCCCATGTTTTAAATTTTCCTCGCCCGTAATGAAGCAGAAGAACAATTTCAACAATAAAAAATGCGAACTATCTACACATCTTCATTTAGACCATATTTTCTGCGTCGAAGAAGCGCCAAATTTTTGTAAAATATTTTAATAATAAATGAGTGCACTTTTTAAGCCAACGCTGAGCCTGAAAGGTCCTTTCTATATGAAAATGCAATTATTTATTAATACACAAAATATTGCATTGTTTCAAAAATAACACAAGTAGCGTCACTGAAATCATTGCAACTGTATATAAGTGATCGAAATGAAAAGAACACATACTCTTATGCAACAGCAATTGGTCTGGATTTGAATCCTGTTTCCTATTTATGTAGCATAAGAATACGTCTAAGTATGATAATATCGGCAATCGATTCGGTCTATGTGGACTAGAACTTCTCATTATATCCACTATCGGAGTATTTGGGCAAAAAGTTAGAAGCGCCAGAGATCCTACATATTCTTGATCAGCATCTGAATCCGAATCGGTTTAACCACGCCCGTCGGCGTAGTGTCTGTGGTAAACATTGTCATGGCCGCAAAAGTGAACACGTAGACTTCATATTTGAAAAAGCATTCGAAGTTTTTCGGATGCATGTTGATATTGGGGAGCTACTTAACTGCGCTTGTAGTACTATTCCTGGGTTTTTGTATTCATTACTTATATACTACAAGAGATATGCGATACGAAAGTTCTATATTATAGAGTAGAAGAAGTTCAGCTTTTTGTCATTTTTTTATACGCTGCACTTCGTTTAGTACAGTGTATATTAAGTTATGAATCGTTTCTCACCCCTTCTCATATAATGCCTCACCGCGAAATTGTCGTCATATAAAACAAATTTGTAACTTTGCTGAGTAATAGTGTTTTCGTCGTGTTAAGTTGACACAAAAAATTTTGATCGGATGAGTCTTTTCTACATAATCGTTGAAAATCGTAAATTAACGCTAAAACTTTAAAAAAGCATACTCGAAGAAACGAAGCGCAAGGCAACAGGAACGCCTAAGAAAAAACAAGAGAAAATCGAAACCTGAAAATTAAATCAACTAGCGGCGTTCATAATGAGGGCAAAGAATTGTGATTGCTTTATAGTTGTTTCACTGATGAACAACAGATAAATGTTTGGTGTGACCGAACAAATTTGGTTTTAGTTTTAACAGAAAATCCGGGAATTAATAATCATGTAATGGCACAGGTTGCTCTACAGACGAATGAACAAATTTGCTTGGGCGGTAAGAAAACATATGCGAACATGGAGGAACATAGCGCACATAATCGTGGACATAATCGAAATCCCCGTAATCAAAATAGGACAATAAACTAAAAATATTCAATTCGATATGCAAACTGCCTCTAAATTGAAAATTTTAGGCGCCAGCTTGCACAAAGTTGCCTCTTCTTCTTAAGGAAGGAGAATGAATTAATAAATACATCAAATAAATAAAGAATTTTATTAGGCGAAACGTATTTAATAATATTGGTCTTTCCCGGCTACAATGTCTTTACTTGCGTATTAGTCTTCTTTTTTAAATAAAAGATTCAGTCAAAGCTGAATATAATTTTCTCCTTTTTTTTCTCTTCAAGATAAACGTTCTAGGTATGAGTGACTAAAGCTACATTTGTATTGACCATTGCTAAGTTTGTGGTCATCTTTATGTACAAAATTCAGTAACCACAACATCTTTCTTTTGCAGATATCAGCACACAAGCAGTGATTTTAAGTTCAGTTTATAATGGTGTAGGCGAAAGGGGAGAATGCCGATCATGCTGTTAAATGCAAATGATTACTTGCTTGATATAGAATGCTTGCGTGAATTATGCCCATGACAGTTCGCTGGACAGATCACACAAGTTGTATTCAGAGGAGGTCTATTTATGGAACAAATTGCGGAAGCTCGGCTTGGTTAAAAGGTAATGTAAAAACTGTTGTTTCATTCTTGTAGTTGATTCTCATATAAATTCACGATTTATAGAAATATACTTACGATTTAAGGATAAAACCATTTGAGACATCTAATAAATTTTCCGCGTCTACGTATAAATGACAATTTGACAAAATGTTTTTGCTTCACCATCGAGTTTTATTGAACGGTTTTAAGTCTACACACGCAAATTACGTTTGCGACATATTGAAGAGAAATTTGTCATTTTTATTCTATATTTAAATGTCGGTTATTGAAAAAATGCAAGTATCAAAATCGCGGAGACTATATTATTTAATATTTGCTTTGCGCCAATTACATAGAAGCAATACTCGATGTTTTTTTTTTTTGCTTATCTGTTAGTAACATTAAACTATGAATAAATTTTTTCGAATTTTCAATTGTCATCGAAATAATTTAAAAACTTGCTTTTGATATGTTGTGAACATTTTCTTCCCTTAGAATAAAGTTTCTGACAGTTTAAAAAAATAACGTTCATTGAATGCTTAAATAAAGGAAAGGACAATTCTTGTCATAAATTAAACAGGGAACTACAAAGAAACTGAAATTCACTAATAATTATTAAAAAATTATTTTCTTTCAAATTCGCTATTTCGAAATATTTTATAATCGTTGAAATAATTACTTGTAGCAACAGTAAATGAAACTGTTTACGAAAAAAATTATGGTCTTTTTCAAGATAAAAGAGTCAGGAGAAAATTATTTTCCAAAATTTTATTATTTGTTGAGTTGGATGTCGATTGAAATTTCTAACACAATCTTTTTATTCGTTTATCATGCGGTTTAGGACGAGCTTGGCTTATAACTATTTAAAATATTAAAAAACACTTTTTCTAGTAGTAATAGTAAAAATCCCCCGATGAAATTTATGTAAATTTTTCGCATTTCGAAATTTGCAATATACGAGTTGTCGCCTTCTATCAATCAACGTCTTAAGTATTGACTGCTGACATCACCTTCGAGAAACATTTCTTGTTATAATTTTGTCCATCATTTTTAAATTAGGCCGCTCGTATCGGTTTTTCTCTTAATGAATTTTGATTAGCACGAAAAAGCTTTCGCAGATTTATTATTTCCTGCAAAATGATTTCATTTACAATATTGTGTTATGACGTAGCCTGTTTCCAATATGAAATTGTTTACTGAAAACTTTTTTGCTTCTTGAAAGAAAAAAATTTTGAAAAGTTCGCAATATCATTCTATACTTATCATATCTAAATTACATCTGTGTTCCTTCATTCTCCTTCTATCGTCATGTCATGATTTTTGTATATTTCACTTACATTGTAACTTGGATATTTATTTTGTTTTAAGAGTGCATTGAATTTATTTAAGGTCAGGGCAAAATTGTGAAGTCCAATCAAAAAAAAAATTGTAGCTTTAATATTCTAAACTTCTTGAAATTATCTCGAGGCGATAAATTTTGGTGAGTGTTGAAGAAACTTTGCTTGCCACTTTTTATTTTGTAATTTATTACTTTCCCGCAATAACGCCAAAATTTTTATAGCATGCGATTAATTACCACTTTATCGACATGAAGGAAAATCGTTAATTTTAAAAGTTTTGAAACACAATGTTAAACAACAGAATTGTTCGAACTTAATTTCAAATCAAATAATTGCCAAGCTTGTCTTACGTCCTACTACTTCGGCAATGATTGTCGTCAAAGCATGTCGGATGTTGTCGAAGTGCTTTGGTTCGTAACCAAGACATGGATTTAGGGAGATTATGGAGAGGGTTGTCAAATGCACCTCTGCCGCCGCACTCTTTGCGTGAAGATAATTGCTTGGAAGTGAAGTTGTTATTGACTCCCCGAAAATTTAAGAAAAAGAAGATTTGTTCGATAAACCACAAAGTTTTTTTGTTGTATGCTGTAGTTTTGGTTTCTAACAGATAGGAACTATAGGAACTATCTGATCGATTGCAACAATTTATTTATTTATTCGGTAAAGTTTTCAATAAAACCGATAGCCTCAGATGCTAGAAGCTTTAAGAGTTTAGTCTTTAAATTCATTTCATCTTATATTATAAATGGAACCTTAATTCTCATATTTTCTTATCGGCTGCGTACATTACTCTTGATCCCCTGATAGTATTTTTATAATAAACGAGACATCCAATCAAGGCTTTAAAGAAAAAAAAAAAGTAAACTTTTAAGCAATCTTTCATACTTTTTAAGCAAAAATAGTACACTTTTAAGCAAAAATAGGAAGAGCAAATATAAATAAGAACGAAGAGCAAATATAAGTTTGCAATACTTAAGAATCAGTACGAAGAGCGAATATAAATTTGATTACAGCTAAGAAAATATTGACAAAAACATGTGTTCATAATAAAGTAAATTTTTAAGCAAAAAAGTAAACATCATGTGTTGATGCCGGTATACATTTTAATATAATGAATTGTTGCTCCTGCGTAGAGGGTCGTACGGCTCTTGAAAAGCAGCGTACATTAAATATATTCGATACAGTGCTCACTTTTAAACCGAAGACCTCACGTCCCAAAGTAGAATTACAAAACACTTGGTTGCGCTTTTGGGAAATCTATTCAAGCTACAGTGAGGGTGGTTAGGTGTGTCATTTGAATGCTTTGTGTTACGCTATACATCAATACATCCATCTGAGCCCCGGTCAGAAATACGACTGCTCTCATTACGTATTATATGTAATATGTCATTTGTGGGCAGTAATCGTTCTACACTCATTACGTCGACCGATTTCATTTATATGATAGACGAAATTGTAGCGCAGCCTATGGAAACAAAAACGCCAGGAATTACATATGAAGAACAGTGGTTAATTTGCTTAGCCCTTTGGAAACTTATGTCTGGCGGGGTAAAATTTGTTGCTATGATCCGTAGCACTAAACTGGCCAAACACTTGAGAAGAGAATATTATTATTTAGATATAAGCAAAATGTTTGTTAAAAATATAAAATTACTTTCAAAACTGTTTCCTGATTTTTACACAGAGGAGGAGTACGGGCGTTCGAATTTAATGAAAGCTTCGAGCTAACTACGTAATATACTACATTTGATTTTATCTCAGTTTGAAGAAAAGAAAACGTTCTGCAGTGGCTTTGAACGTGATTAAGAGCCAAATTGTAGAAAATTCAGGTCGGCAAGTTTTACAAATTTTTTTGCTTTACAAATTTTTCTATCCGCTGATAATAACTAGCAATAATTATACAAAAAAAAAAAAAAAACAGAGTTTAAAATATAATTACTTTGAGTATTTATTTAAGTTTGAATATTTATTTAAAGTCAATTTTTTTAAATTAACGACTGGTATGAACGTACTGAACATTGATGAACATTGACGTATTGGGGTAATTATATCTACCACTGCGTTAGAGTAAACGAAATAGTCGTACGCAGAACAATGTTTCATATTTATCTTCACAAGTCACTTTTCCTTTTTTTATAGTGTTCAATTACTTTGTTGAACCATATCGGGCAAGTGCTTTCAAAGGGGCTTGTCTAATCGGCACGGATGTGGAAATAGCACTGTATTACATTGCAGTGTACCGAATATCTATCGGAATAGGTTTCTTAAATTTTGATATTGATAATGTTGAAAAGGTAGATTTAAAGAATAAGAAATAATAGCCCTCAGCTTTAGTTTGAAATTTACTCATTTCTTGATTGATTGTTTTATTATCTAAATGGGTCTTATATAGTAAAAATAAACTTAGCATTAAATGAAAATAAGTAATGTAAGTTATGTCTCCAATAAATGCTTACGCTAGTATTATTTATTAATAAAATAAAAATAGTGCATGAAGCAGGAAAGGAATTGAGATGAATCTAAAATACTAAATTATTTTGGGGTTTCCATTTTTCCAGCACAAAAATCGAGCATAATGAGCGAAAGGTGGGATTTAATCAATATAATATTGGCTTTATTAAAATCATATTGAATTGAGAATGTGGATTTAATATGTTAGAGTTATTCAACGGACCTTTCTGGTTGTAATGGAAGGATGAAGAAATTACTGGACGATGCGGATGCTCAGGTAATATTAAAGTCGGTTTATTATTAAACGATTTATTGGTATTCTCGGGAAGTTTACAAAGGAAAGATATAGGAGTCTGCCAATTAGAAGAACAATTGTATTGACGCATGCTTTGGCGAGACAGTTAATCAAAAAATCAACTAGCCGTGTCAGAAGTTGAAGTGGGTACCAGGCATCCTGAACTATTACCCAGCGTGACAAAGTAAAGTTCAGAAAGGCTTTCGTCGTATCAGTAGGTCCTGATGTTTCAGTAAGGGCGGAAAAATATTTTTCTTTGGGGGAATATAGGAACGAGTTAAATATAAATGTTTATTACCAACATTCACAAGAGTGATAATCGTCGGAAGGAGTTGGAAATTCAAATAATTTGGACGGAAGGGCAAGTAATATGATAATTGAAACACCACCATTAACACTATCTTATCGATCTCTTCTGAAAACATGAAAAATATTTGGAAAAGGTTCCAATGAAAGCAGGTCAGACCTTACTTAGGTTTCAGTGACAGCGAAATAGGGGAACTCTGTGCGCTATAAATGGGGATAAGTAAAACAAAGTTTATAGTTTAAACTCCTGACATTTAGTAGATTACTAGGCCTGAGGCAACATTCAGTTTTTGAGGGTGGAGGCACTGCAGAGGCCTCTCGAGGTCTATCCTGCGGAGTAAATTTCTTTATTAAAGATACTAGTGCCGTTACCGTATTATTGACGAATAGTTCGGCTATTGTCTTTGCCTTTTAGCTAGCTATGGGGTATACTTCCAACTATTTACTGACGTAATCAATGACTACCAGTACATATCTGTTCCTCGCATTTCTGGCTGGAAATAGTCCAGCAATATCCATTGCGATTCTTTCGAAAGGTGCACTCAGGTCATATTGGCGTAAGTGCACTCGAGGCTTACCTTCGGACCTTTCAATTCGCTACACTGGTCGCAGCTGCGAATCCATGCAGCTACGGATTGCTTGATGCTTATCCAGTAGAAATTTGCTTGATCTTTTGCACGGCTTTCGTTATGCCAAGATGCGCTCTGTTGTCATATTATGTTATAATTTTCCGAGTTCTCGCTTGTGGAACCACCAGTAATTTTTTCCACGAAGTATCCTCACTATGGCATATGCACCACAAGCATCCATCTTTGACCATGAGGCTTTGCCACTGAACCCAATACGCCTTCGTAATCGAACTTTCTCTTGCGATCTGTTCCCAAGTGAGACGCTCCTATTTTTCTATGGCGTCTAATCTCATCTAAGCATCGTCTATAATCCAATATTATATTTTCGTCGGCAATTTGCGCATTGCGTATGTCTTCTTTTGAAAAGAAGAAAGAACAATAGTCCGGCGGAGGGCGACACCTCCTTTGTTCTTGCTCCTTACGTAGCGTTTGCAGTGCGGGTCACATGGACGTCTAGAAATGACATCGGCATTGACATGAGATTAGCCGTTTCTATGGGAAATCGAGACTTGGTAAGGTTTTAGTTTTGCAATCCACTTGGCAAATTATCCTTCCGGTTCTTTGAAGTTGAGTAACCATCGCAGAGCAGCATGATCTGTCGTTGTGTAGAATTGTTGCCCTTATAGATACTTGTGGAGGTGCTTAACGCATCGCGTTATTGTCAGTAATTCTCATCGTGTAGCACAATAATTTTTCTTGGATGAGCGTTTGCTGCAGTATGCTATTACCTTTTCGTTGCCGTCGATTTGCTGGCAGGCCACGCTGCCTAAGCCTTCCGGGCTTGCATGGATATCCAGTATGAACTTTTCTTCTGGTACTGGATGAGTTAAAATGGATGCCGTGCATAAGAGGTCTTTCAACTGCGTGAACGCGTGCTCCTGAGTCTCCTCCCAAATGAAAGATCGATTCTTCTTTGTAAGGCCATGCAGCCCACTGGCAACCGTAGCAAACTCGGACACAAATCTGCGGTAGTAGGCGCATCCTTTTTCCTTCCGGGATTATCTGGGTTATTTTCGCTACTGCTCCTCTTAAGGAGGTTATTAAGACGATCCACGTATTTTTTTTGCGACAACATCGCACTGCAGTTTGAATGCCTTGAAGTTAGCATTATCATTAAAATGGGGTGCCTTTACTTTGGTAGAGCTGGTGGTTACGCCATTAGTTTGTAGTTTAGCCATTCCTTGTTTCAAGGATTTTATTTCAATTCGCAAAGCGGCTGTATCTTCCGCCCTTTCCGTTCTAACATTTTCCTCCAGGGCATTCATTCTGGCATCAAATTGGCCTAGCGCATCGCCAACTTTCCCTTCCAGCATATTAATTTTGCCTTCGAATTGCTGGAACACCTCGTCTGTTCGTATTTCCAAAACCCCTTGATTTTCTTCAGTTTTCACAATTTTTTCCGTCGTCCCATTAATTTTTGTTTCTCTTTCTTGTTGTCCTGACTTCATTTGCTGCTGCATTTGCTGGATGAATCGCGTAACAGTAGGATTCGGTATACTTATACCATCTTTGCCAAAGTTTTCGATTTGGTCCCTTCCCTAAACATTATATTCGAATTCAAATACGGATAGACCCTCTCCGCTTTTCACCTGGTCTTGCAGCTGCATAAGACGCCATGAATGTGCCTTTAGTTCTTCCTTCTCATTGTTAATTTTTGTCGTCGGCCGCCGGCTGCACACCGTACCATTAATATGCACGTAAAGAGAAAAATATTAATGACCTGATATCTCTTCTAATGTTTGGAGTGTAGTAAAGGATTGTGGAGTATTCAAAGCAGCAAACATAACTTTTTACAAAGCCCACTGAGGGAGAAAAAATAAATGAGAAAAAGACCATTCCAAACGTTATACATTATCTTTGATGGGCGTATATCCATATATTTTGTGTGTCTAGATAATTTCACGAATTTTTAAAACCGATGCGCGAAAATAACACTAGTAGAGCGCCCAGAGTGCGAAATTTTTATACTTTCGAAGCACCAGAACTCGTCCATTCAGATAATCGAAAACAAAATAATTCGAGTATTTTTCAAGGTTTTTGATGTAAGTACTCTTTAAGAGGGCAATGACCCATCCAATTGTGACAGCGAATCCCAAATAATCATTGTCCCTTTTTATAAACATTTCCTTTGCTATTGTCAAGAAGAAAAATCGAACAAAAATGCCAATAAAGATTTATAAAACGGTTAAGGAAGTGCGAACTCTGTCTGTACCCTGGAAGAGTAGATTTTGCTTCATACAGCAAAACGAAAATAAGTCATTCTGTTTCAGTTAAGATCAGCTCACTGCTACTCTCTCCCTTAAATACTTTCTTTGTAACATTACTTTATATAGAAATCAAGATACTGATTATGTTTCTTTTACTCACCTAGCCCTCGTTTTTTATATCGAAAAAATGAAGGAAGATAATGAACAAATTTGACAAGCAAGAAACAACAAGAAGACCATGCAAAAGTGAACGGGAAATTATATAAAATTTCCGCAAATCGCGATGCCCGGTTGCCACCAAATGTCATAATACATATTAACCTAATGATTCCATAAAATTTCTTGATTAATTAATACAGTATTCAACTTACTTTCACCAGTTTAAAATTACACACAGATGTTTTCTCATATAAATGCAACTTTAAGAAGCCAATAGTAGCGTAAAACATCACTATGTATCTTCCACTTTTCGCTATCATTTGAAGGGAGTATCTTGAGAAGTATTTGTTGTGTTATGTATGGCCTCCGTCATTCCAATTTTATTTCGAAAATTTGTTAGAAAAATAAGCCGCAAGTTTGACATTCGTTTGTTTATAATGATACAATCAATAATAAAACCATACAAACGCAATTAAAAATGAAATTGCGTAACATTTTTCATAAAATGAAATAAGGTGAAATAATTCCACATAATTCATAAAATTTCATATTTTCATGTCTTAAGAAAACTTTGAATTGCGAACTTCAACTTTGAATATTTATCACTTTGCAGATTTAAATCCTAAAAAATTTTCGGCTTTTGCACTTTATAGTGCACGTAAACGTTGTCAGGGCGTGCACAAACCTTTGCAAACTTTCCCATCGTCCATCGACCTGGAAAAATATACAAGCTTAATTTATATTCTTGAAAAATCATTTGAATACTAATCTTCATTTAAACAAATACATATAGCAACATTATTCCTCGTCTTGAATATCTGTTCAATGAGATCGGCTGAACTTTTGTACGGTGTCAGTAACCATGACTGTGAAGGGTCTCCGCTATCACCCGAAAATTTGAATGGTACAGGTATATAGTGGCCGACATTATTATCATTATTGTTGATCCATTACATTAATTTCTAGTGCACTGCATTCCAGGCAAGCTATTTCATTGGAATATCTCCACACATGCGATCATCGTTACATCTAAGAAATCTAAAGTGTACTGCTATAATTTTCATATCGTGGTGGCAAACCTTATGGATAAAACATTTACATGTGTATAGATAAAATCACGTAAGTGTCTAGATCAACTCACCATCATTCCACTCGGCGCTTGGCTTTACGATTTATCAAACGTTCTTCATTTTGTGCTTGCTTACGAAAATAAATGTGGGTTCCGTCTATGCATTCAATCACTTCAATAAATATCAGGAATATTTCAATCATCGACAAAAACGTGTCACAAGAGCAAGAGAAGCACAAAAAGTTACTTATTACTATAAATACCAAATCTTCTATGGAACCAATGTTCTGTGTTGGCATTAATAACTTACCGAATCCATTCTGCTCAAAGTTTTTTGCCACTGCTTGTATTATTTCTGACACAAAATCGGAAATGGAGCTATGCAGGGGTGTTGTCGAGCCGGAATGCTCCGGAATGTCGTTCCAGTACTTCCTTTTTGGACAGGAACGCGTTACGGAACTAAAAATGATTTCTGATAACGAGAATTTACAATAAACATTAGAAGACGCGCGAAAATTGGGGGAAATCTCCCCCCGTCGTCAAATTTGGGACATGAGACCGCACAGAGCGGTCGCCTACCCAGGATCGTCCCTGTCTACATAATTATATATACGCGTTCCGGTAAAAAAAAATAAAAAAAATTAGCGTTCCGGTAAAAAAAATTAGCGTTCCGGTAAAAAAAAAATTAGCACAACACCACTGGAGCTATGCTCAACGCTTAAGTAAAAATCGCTAAGCGACCCCAACCACAACAACTCCAAAGCAAGGGCTAAACGAACCCGTTTAACCACTCTGATGCCTTCAAAAGCTTGTCTTGACGCGAAATTTACCCAAATGTACACATGTAGCAATATGCATATTTTAACTTACATTGTTGACAAATATATAAGATTATCCACTTACATATTTAGGGGTAACGTAAGCGGCTTTGAAGCGCAGAGCCCTGTTACGTCCATTCCATCTCCTCCAGTCTCGATGTTCATCTATTGCTAATAATATAAGGTGAATGAACCATTGCGTCTGCTGTTTATATATTTCTCAACACTGCTTAATTATTTAGTAAGAATATTTTAGTTACTTTTTTTTGTTTTTTAGTAAAATGGATTAGTCCAATCGGCGATATATTTAGTGAAGTGATTTGTTTTTATTATTTGTTATAATTGACTACATTATGTGTATACATTATATAATATTGTTGGGTACATGGAAATCCTACTAGTTAAAAAAGTCATTTATCGCTTCGCTATTTTCAAACTATTTTTACACTTATTACATGCTTCTAAGTATATTGATTATATTTTCATGTGAAAGACGCATTTATTGAGAAAAATTGATTCAATACATTTTGCAAGTAAATTTGTAAGAATTTACAGGATAACTTAGGTCATATTGCTTGTCTGTGTTGAGAACTCTACTGCACTTGAAATTTGAGCCGGCGTTAGTAGTCAACATATATTAAACGAAATATTTTTCAACATTTTCGACAACTTTTCCCATGTTTCTACCAACGCGACGATACCGTTTCGAAAGAATGACATTGGTTTAACATCGATTCAATCATCGACCCATTTTCTCCCTTCATCAACAATTCGCAGGCCAGCTAAGCCATGCTGCTTCGATCTGAACAACTGGTAATCAGAAGGCGCTACGTCTGCTGAGTACGCTGAGTGCAACAGGAAGATACAGGGTATCCTTGATAACTCTTACAATATGTAGATGCCCCATGACTTTTTGTGCATGGCCTTGACGTAGTAGATCCACGTTTCTTCAGAGTATGCCACGGAAAGCTCTCCTTTTTTGCCTGGCAAGCGATGAAACCGCGATATCGAAAGTGTTCGAGATGGCATTTTCAGCCTATTCCTATTGTAGCCATTTTTCCTCCCTTCGGATCTTTCCCATCGCATGTGAACATCAACTGCTAAACTATTTGAAAGTTCTTTAAAAGTTTGAATTCGATTTTCGTCCAATAAGTTTTGCAATTAATTGCCTTCGAACATTTTTGGTCCTTCAGGCGGTTCAAAATCACCACATTTTAACCGTTGAAACAAAAACCAACAATTGGGATGTGATAGGGATGCATCAGCGTAAGCTTCTAAAAGTTTTTGATGGTTTTCGACAGTAGATTTCTTTAAATCAAACAATCAAAGTAATGAACGTTGAATATGGAATTTTATGCTCTCCATGATCAGCGTTTGTATATACTGAATAACTCAATAATATTAAATTGAAACCGATCATTTTATGCAGAGAAAGTTTAAAATCGAATTTAGCCGTTGTGTCCATTAATACTTTGCGCTACTTTATAATTTTCACGAATTGAGTTGTCGCTGTTAAAAATACATTCAAGCTCTAATTATTTAAAAAATGATACCTAGCATATCTCCGTCACTACCAACTTCCTTGGATTTGTCGTTCGTTGAAATATTTAGTAAGCGCAAATAAATCGTTAACATTTACTGATTTAAGCTCGACAAAGTCGATCAAAATTTCACAAAACTCCACAAAATACGTTTTCAGACCCATTTTTTGCCTCGTGTGCATTCCTTTTTGAACACTAGGTAACCTGATTCGAGGAATATTGATTAATAATGTGTTCTGTGAAAAAATCAGAATGCATTCCGGAGTTTCTGCTTTACCTACCTTGCAAACGAATAGCCGAATCTTATAAAAGCTTACTCATTAGCAAAGCTTACACAAACTTATCTCTTTCGAACTATTGTTTGGAAGTCGAAAATCTGTCGCCAGAATGGGCTTAAAAATTTTGAGAAATCGTGCAATATTAATTGAACGTTTGTAAATATCACCAATTGGTAAGACGTGGTTTTTATAAGATCAATTCATTTTGTAAACGTATTTTTTTGTTATAAAGTTCAAAATATAATAACTAAAATTCCAGCACTGTGCAACATTTTAACTGTCTGTTCGTAAGTAATTGACATTCGAATGTCCATTTCGGTTTACGGTATATACGTCAAGCAAACGACCGCCGGCCATGTAAGAACGCCTCGCAAACATTACGAAAACAAACGTAATTTCTTGACAGCATCAGCTAAATTAGTTTTTGGGTATTAAAGTCGATTATCTTTTTAACAGACAAATGTATCGAAGCTATTTCACTAGTTAACGGATTCGTCTTTTTCCTCTGACGGATATCTGTATTTTGGATGCTACTTATATGTACTGAAATTAGCACATTTAAGTTATTGCAAAGTAATTAAATATTTATTTGTTAATTTAATATTTATGCACTGTTACTAATTTTGAAAAGATGCTGATATTAAACCAAAATGAAAAAAATTTGCAGTCTGCTTACAGAACCTATAGAAAAGTATGTTTTATTGTGATATTTTCTATAAACAAAAAAAAATGGAAGGATAGAGAGAACTTGAGAACGTGAGAATTTTACTTTGCGTTCAATTCGGTTTTTGCAAATTTTATTACACTTACACTGTCTTCACTTTTTTTCTTTTGGCAAACTTATAGAAATTTTTTTTATTAACCACTGATTGAAATATAAAATTATAATATAAAATATTTCAATGAATACATTACAAAACATGCGATGACGGGTATCCGTAACAGACTCCCTTCTCCCTGTTTCCTCGTTTAAATAATATAAGAAAGCGCGTGAAAAATTAATGATGTACAATGTAACCTTTAATTTTTTAATATAGTATACAAAATTTGCTTTGCTATATACGCACTTTGGCTTCTAAACACACAAAAGCAGTTAAAACCAAACAGACAATTGCACATTAAAATTTTACTCACCGCGCTCTCATATTGGTCGAGAGAAATGAATCACAATCAAAAGATTTACAGCATCGCTCTAACACCCTTGGTTTCTATCTATAAATTTGCTAACTCTGCGATTTTTTCCTTTCTTCTTTGTTTTACACTTATGGTCCGGCCAAATCTAAAACAAAACGTATAAATAAAATAATTGAAAATTGAATATTGGAAGAGAAATTGTGATTACTTTCCGCCGAATTGCCGCTGTCTCGATGGGGAAACCCCTTGAATTTAATTTACACCTTATATCAGTTTGTTTAGCTTTTTACGCCCCTGGGTACAGCCTTGGTTGTAGTTTTATGACATTTCGGGATAGTCCGCAAAGAATTGCAGCACTTTACTCAATTGTTCCTTGGTAGCTGACCTACAATCACAACCATTGAATATTAAAAAGAATTAACACAAAAAATTAAAAAAATACTTACGTTTGTTCCTCTAGTTGGTGTTGATGCGCAATTTCAAAGAATTACTCAGATCAGAATGGCTAATCGATTCGACGGCAGCAATTAAACTCACGCATCTCGAGTTCTTTTTCTTTATATTACCATCAATATTTTCCCTGGTATTTGTGGTATACGCTTCTACTATTAACAGTGTTCGCCAATGATATCAACAAATTTCTTTTACTGTACATTTATTGTGCATGTTTATCGAATATCGAATATCTCTCCCATTATTTGCTAAACGTAAAACAACAGCAACTGAAGCCAAGGTTAACCATTCTTCTTGTTGAAGTAGAACCCAAAAACCTGTTTAAGCCGAAACAAGACAGCGCAAAACATTGCCGACAATCTTGCATTTAAAGCCATTTTCTGCCACTAAATTAAACTCTCGTTTTAATCGCAATCACCATTAGATTTTTATTTTACAAGTTTTTTAAGTTTGCACAGAGACATAAGTAAGCAATGTGTATAATTTGGCAGAAGAATCGTTATCATTCTTGGAGCGGCGAGATAAACACACGTGAATACAAAAGGGCGTAGACATATTGTTTTAACGAATAATACAATTGTTGGATTAGTCAATTAAAAAAATGCGTTGAAAACAACTTACACTTTTTTCTTATAAATAATTGACGATTTTTGAAAATTTATTTTAATTATTGTTTGTTTATTTTTTTTTTTCAAAGAAACTTTGACAGCGACTATTAAATATAAACGAAAATTTCTCCCTTTTTTCTGCTTGCGTTTACATATGAATATAAGAATATAAGAAAAGTCTAACACGATTGGCGCAGACACGTTTATCAATTATCGAGTTGGTGGAGAACAGAAGTTAACTTTCACATACATGATGCCCCTCTGCATTTATAATGCGGAGCTTTCTTTGATATCAGAAGCCATATTCTGCTCTAGCTCAAGCGTTTCATTATTAATTTCCCCATTCATGTATTTTATATTTATTTCCTTTACCAACGAAATACTACAGCTAGTTTGTTGTTTTTACTGTATTTTTTAGAAGCTCCTTGTTTTATTTTCGCTGTTCATTAATTTTTTCAGAAAGAAAAACAAGATAACATGATAAGTGTAAAAATGAATTGTTAAACAACAGTAAAATGTTAGAATATACAAAAAGCAAAATAATGTACAAATTGACAGTTTCAATCATTCAATACGAGAAAAATTTTAAGTAAGACAATATAAAAAATTAATTTCAAAAAGAGCCTTTACTTACCAGATAAACGTCTTTATTTTTCTTCTCCCTTTTTTTGACATATGATATTCGTATAAGAAAGTTAACTGGTGCTTCCACTTTTCGTCCTATTTTAACTTACGTATGCGGTGAAATTTACTATCGATTCGTAAATTTTCTTTATTCCATTTATGTACGCACAACACTATCAAATTATTAATTAGATAAAAAAGCTAAAATTTTCAACAAAGTTGCATGAATGTGCAAATTAAAGTTTTTTTGATAATTGAACTTATCAGATAAAAGTTAAAAAAAGCTAAAATATTTGAATGCATGAAAGGTCAGTAAAATATTGTGAAATAATGTTAATATATAAGGAGCAACGTATCAATGTGCGCATATATGTTTACTGTGAAGTCCAAAGTCATATCTTAAACTTTTAAAAGATAAAATAAAATGTTGTCTACCATTACACTGCGGCAATAACATGTACGACAGTGTAATTCGCTAAACTTTACACCGTGGTTTGACCGCAAAGAGCCCAGATTTAGTAGTAAGGGGTCGGCAATCTAATGACCGAACAATTTATTATCCGATGAACAATTCCTAAAAAAGAAGTGGAAGCTCAAGAAATTATAAAAACCTGATGGGGTAGGAGGTAATGCATATAGTAAATATATCATTATAATGTGAAACGAACTAACTATATTAAATGTAATCGTACGAAATCGAAATAATTAGAGAAGATATATATGGAAAACGTCACTATAATGAGGTACAAAAAAATTTAGCCATATTGCGATAAAAATAACAATAGAAAATGTGTGAAATACGTGAATGTGGTGTGAAATTGTGCGTATAAATTCTAGGATTTGAAATATGGTAACCTCCGAAAAACTGTTACGTCATGCAAAAGGATTTATATAATTGTTTCTGGTCTTTACAAATGCACACATATTTTATTATTCCAAGATCACTTAACAAATTTTTAGACGAGCACGTCTTTTTGTAACCAACTCATAACTCCATCTTAAAAGAACACAATCAGCTAGTCTGCAGGCTTACTAATTTATGATAAAACGAGGAATGCGTAAAAAAATCGAAAAGTCAAGCAGAGAGACAAGAAAATATTGCCAATCCTTTTGGAGGAAAATATGAACTAACTAAATATATGTGTGATATTTGAAGTGGCTGGCGTCTGGTAGAAAGGCCGTGCCGTTCGATGATAGAGACAGCAGCCGCCTTGCTCAGCGATTTTTCATTAGAAAAATTATTCAACGAGTTGGATGTCAGAGAAGATGGTGGCTGGTGTTTAAAATATTTATAGTGCAAAACATGTGGTCGATAACCTGACTCAGAAATAATCAGAAGTACGATTCTTTAAATGAAATGAGGATGGGAAATTACCGTCATGTCCCTGAGATACCTGAAATAGGTCTAAGATTGAAATATGTTTTCATATGGACCCAGGATGTGGCGCAAGTTGTTCAATTGACGATTGTAGCGGAATTAAGAGTTTCTTTGATATGACGGATAAAATTCAATATTATTTTCTTAATTTGACCTGATGTTGTAAATCAATGGGGAGGAATTGTGTGGCAACTACTTGCGGCAACGCAATTGCTAACCCGTGTTGAACATCTAAAATGCTTTGCACACTTTCTTCGCTTCCGTCACGAATATTAAATAACGTTTGCATGTGATTTTCAGCTGATACCCGGACTAATTAGCGTCGTTGAGAACATAGCGCTTTAGTATGACACATGGAGTCCCTTTTGTTTTATTGTGTATGTGATGTAACTTTTGACCTGGTGTTAACTTTGGTTGGTTAAAACCACCCACAGTAACCACTTCTCTGAAAGACGGATATTCTTCATAACCACCTTCGAAGAGGTCTGTGTCGCATGGGGGAACTTTGATGGGCGCTGATAGGCGAATTACAAGTTAGTGCTTCAATTGAGTCTTGCAAACGAACACTGCTTCTACAATATTGGTCAATATATTGGTCAAATTTACGATTAGCCGATCCCTTAGTATCAGAAGAACCGATTGAATCTGCTCATTAAGTGCTTAAGAACAAGGTATACTTCAAACCGCCAATTATGTAACTTTTTGAGTTTAGTAAGAGCTAATGAGCATGTATGATTTTCCATTTGTTGGCTTTGCAAATTGGTACACATCATCACAAACCTAACTAAGATAAAAATAAAGCTATTGTGCAAGCTATTATTCAATCAACTCAACCCAATGAACAACTCAACTAGTTAACATTCTGCCACTCTGCTATATGTCGTTGTATCGTTCGTTGTGCTATGACGTCCAAGAATTGTGAATTTAGATTAGGTGCAATAGGGGCGTTTAACGTGCACTAACAGCTTTAAATTAACTGTTTCGTTGCGAGAAACACTTTGTTTTTATTTCTAAATTGATTACTTTTACTGTTTTATGCATATAGGCAATGAATCTCTCAGACTTTTTTTTGGGAATATACGGGTCAGTTTACTCTTTTAATGTGAGAGTTAAAACGAAAATCAACTTTTATTTTACCATCGTTTGATTAACAAAAAAAAATATCTCGTGGATTTATTTTATTTGTCTTGAAGAAAAATATGTTGCGTACGTTTTCCCACTAATATACACTTTCTGTAAAAGAAAGTTTTTATAGTGCTCTGACAGTGTGTATATAAACGTTTAATTGTGAATATACGATTTCGCAAATATATAAAAAATATTGCTGAAAACTTCGTCCTTTTTACACCGAATATGACTTGTTTTCTACTTTTTATCCGGCTCGAGGAACCAAAATATTTATTATTCCCAAATCGCTTAATGAATTCTTAGTATTTTCATCATTCATTTCCATTTTCATTCAGTGGATGCGTTTTCTATAAACAATTCATAACTTCATCTTAAAACAACACGATCAAGTGAAAAGCACGTTTATGAATTATTTTTAAAAAAATTGAGATTCTACTAAACTTTTATGGGTAAAAGTTGTAATGTGGCTTGCTAGCTCTGGGTCGGAAGAGCAGTTGCCATCGGGCCGTGGTGCCGCATTACAAAAAAAAAAAAAAACTAATAAGTAATTTTTTTCGTATATATCTATTGTGCGTCCGCCCTGTATTCCGTCCGGTGGTCCCTCCTCTGTCCGTCAGTAACTGTCCAATGCCCCTTACCGCCCCTCACACCTGCACCACCCCATACCCCGCCTCAGCAGTGGAGTATGTGTACATAGTTACTCATTTTTTTGAATTTACCCACAAAAAGGCAAAAAGAAGAAATAATAAAAAAAATTGATATACAAAATCTACTTTTTTTTTATGTCTAGCTTACCACGTACACCGTGCTATCCCATGGTTGTTACCGCCGTTGTTGTATTCATTCGAGGAGAAGCCAGAACCACGGCATATTTCTATGATTCTGTGTGGTTTCTAAACTTGCATTGATGATAGGTGCCCCCGCATGCTGTGTCGTTGCCTTCGTTGATTTGTGGATGGTCCGGCAGGTTGTTGCTGCTGAAAGAGGTTCGATGTTTGATGGAATGATAGCGTCACTGAACGGATTGTAGGCTGATATACTTCCAGTCGGTTGCAGCGCAGCAGGTTTAACACGGAATGCCTGAGGATTCTCTTCTAGAGCTCCTGTTTAAAATGAATATATTTCCTCCATAAATAAAATCATCCAATCGTTTTGCTCCTATAGCAGATGTGCGTATGCATGTGCTTTGTTTCATTTTAGTGTTTATAGATTTGTTTGTATTGTAATTGCGGGCCTCTTAAACTTATTGCGCTAATCAACTTTAGATGACGGTTTTATTTTTAGCAACATATAAGCAATTTTTTTTGTAAAACAAACAACCAAGTAGTTTTAAACACACTAAGGACTTTGCAAATATAGA
The DNA here is from genome assembly GCA_000688715.1 of Glossina pallidipes. Classification (NCBI taxonomy): domain Eukaryota; kingdom Metazoa; phylum Arthropoda; class Insecta; order Diptera; family Glossinidae; genus Glossina; species Glossina pallidipes. The sequence continues at coordinate 128,220 of KK500080.1, forward strand.
GATTTGTTTATCAAAGTTGGTAAAATATGTACATTGCATTGTGTTTATCTTACATTCAAGCTCATAAGAACGCATTATATTCGTTATCTTATAGCGCGTGTAACGTACAAAAATATATTTCTTGCATTGCACTTTTTGAAATGCAGCTCCTTCATAAGAAACCTTTGCCGTCTTCGAAATGCCTCATTATTACAACAATTTCGAATCAAACAAGGTTAGCCATGCAGAGGAAAGAAACAGTGGCCAGAATACTGTATTTTTTTTTTTGAATTTTTTTAAAGAAAACTCCCGGTTTGTTTTATATTATGATACATTATACTGGTTATACTTTGCAATCTTTCTCAATGTTATTTTTTTTTTTGTTTCCTTATTAGCAATAGACGTATTTCATCCAAATCATTTTATTGCCTATTATGACTCCATATATTTGTCATACTTTACAATTCTTCTCAATGTTATTGTTCGTTTTTTTTTTTTTTTTAGTTTTCCCTTGCATCAGAAATTGCTGTTCCATTTACGTCCCAAAGGCATCTTTGTTACAATTGTCATTGAAATATTTATATGCAAAATTTGACTTCTTAAGTCGAAATTCCGATTTAATTCCAGCATAGTTAAATTTGTTTATTCATGACCAGAGTTTAATACATTTTACATGAATGTCTATGAGTGATCTGTTCTTATTAATGATTAACTTCCGTGCAATGCGTCCGTTTATGTTGAAGTTTAAAAACCATTTCTTTCCTAAAACTATCAGCATTCAAAAGCAAAACCACCACCAAAAATTTTTTTCGCATGATTTTACTCTCTTTTTCTTTGCTTTGCTAGCGGCTAGCCGCTATTTTGCAAAAACAGTAAAATCATGCGATGTCGCATGACGTGACATTTTTGGTAAACGGAGACCGACAGATACCCCCTGAATTTGTTCGCGGACGTTACAAAGTTTCCTTAACCGGCAGATGATTTCCAAAAATGTAGAAAATATAAACATCTTTAATGCTCGTAACAAAAGAGTAAAAGAACAGATACGAAATACTATTGTTGTTATTGCTATCATTTTTGTGAAATAGCCAAAATAGTTGTAATTATACCGTTCATTTCCAAAGAAAAAAAAGAAAAAGAGTTCCTTTGACAGCTCGATCTCTAAATAATTAAATACTATTTTGAATGTAATCATGACAAAAGCAATGTACTTAGTGCATCATGAGAAGAAGCAAAGATTTCTCAAAATATGCATAAAACAAAAGAAAAATGTAAAAAAAAAGACCTATATTTTGAAATATGGGTTGAGTTAGATTAAAATCATTTTTAAATATTCGAGTAACAAAAACAAAAAAATTAGGAAATTCGTAAGAACAATCCACAAAAATAACAAAAAAGCGCAAAGGTTGTGAAGCTCAACAATAAAATAACGCAGTAAATCTTATATATCATTTACGGACATATTTAGTGTACGCATCGCATTATAAAAAATAAAAGCGGTGGTGATATGGAAGAAAGAAGAAAACAAAGTGCCAAACACGGCGTCATCACAAGTTCAGCAGTACCCAATGATCGTCGAAAGAAGCCCGACCATCGGGACATTATAGTCCTTTTTTTTTGCATTTCCTTGTTTTTATAGAGCAATGCAGAATGTTTTTTTATTATTCTGTGTATTGTCGTATTTTTCAAAGTTGAGAGGTGTTCTATTTTAACTGCATAGAATTTTGCATTAATTTTTTTCTTGTCGTTATTAATAAATCGCGATCGACTCAATCGTTTGTAATTTTAATTTTATTTAGCTTCAGTTTATTTATTTATTTTATAACTGCAAACCTCATAAAAGCCAAACCTTTACCTGGTTGCGCAGTACAAATAGTTTACAACGTGCAAGTACTTTCACGATTATACTTAGGTACTTACACTCCTAAACTTGTTACCATGCCTGTAAAAAAAATGTTGTGATTAGGTGACCATTCTCAATATGTATTTATACATTATTCAAAGTAACTAATCTTTGCTTAAGAGACTAACCGCCTCTTGTTGAATCATCTGTCAACACAACCACATGAACTTGTGGTAAATGTTGACAATTTTTAATGGTTGCAATGGCATTCAACCACTTCAACCAGAACTCCGTGATGATAAAAAATTAAAAAAATTATCATGATTCAAAGTGACAATTCCATTCGTTTTACTAATGAAAGAAATTATCATCTTATAAACTGTACATGTTGCATATGTTATAACGAATTGTTTATCCATATCAGCACCGGGTGATATTATCATCTTCGCATCTAAGCAAAACATGCTGACATGCACAAACAATATATATAGTTATATTCTCATATATATTATGTTCCTTTCTATTTTCCTTGTGTTACTAAGTTTTTTAAGTAGTAGTAGGAAATTAATTTCTAAATTTCTTACGGAGCTTTTTTGGTGGTAGCCGAGTAAAGGAGGAAGGTGCTATAGAACGAAGACCAAAGTGAACAAGGTAGGTAGTGAAATACATAAGTCATCAGGGCCGTGAATAGTTCTTTATAAAAAATAAAAACTATGTATAAAGCATAAGCAGGCATGTGCGGTGGTTTCTTGACGGAAGTATAGGATGAGTGCGTTTGCGAATGTGTGTGTATTGAAGAAATAATACTTGACTTGATAACGCTCAATCTACACATATGTATGGACTAAAGGATGTAGGACAGTTGAATGAAAGAAAACGGATGATAAGATAAAACTGACAACCAAGAAAAAGTTAACGGACCGAAGGAGGGGCATAGCAACATAGACATAAGCTCATATTTACTCCTCATATTCTTTTGTATTTGTTAGTGCCGGTTTGACTTCAAATTGCCCATTGCTCAAATGCCTATGTACGTTTTACTTAGGACAGCGTCATTCACTCTTGCTAATGTGAAGTTACACAGTAGTGGTGAGAGAGAAATATAAAGAGAAAAAGCACGAAATCTCTCTGCATACATTGACGATAGGTTTTGCTTTACGCAATGGTCATTGTGCTTTGACAACGTATGCGACCTATATGTACATGTGTAATGTGATATGTAGTCAAATTCTCACTTGTTTCCCTTTTGCTCTGTGTTAGTAGTTGTCTCTTATACACATCTAGATGTGTATAAGAGACAGACCTATATGTACATGTGTAATGTGATATGTAGTCAAATTCTCACTTGTTTCCCTTTTGCTCTGTGCTAGTAGTGTGCAGATTGACAATATGTATATATAAACCGTGTTTTGCATAAAAATTTTCTACTGTCAGTTCGGACAAAAAAATTTTGAAAATGTGAGGAAACTGTTATATAACTCGTGATGTAATGATGATCTAGTCAAAATTAACGTAGTAAACAACCTGTGGAGTCTTACAATCTCTTATAATCATATCCTATTTGTCTGTCCGAATGCGATCACTTCTATTCGGCATTCTACACTCCGCAAATTAAGTATACATGACCACAGCATTCTTGGCATTTTTCGTTCTCGCAATTTAACAGCTTACGTCGCAATCTTTTCTTTTTTTAAATCATGCCATCAAGGCATAAACTTTTAGAGTGATGACATTTGCTAAGGAAAAGCCATTCAGAAATGATTGTTAGGCTAGCAAACGGTGGCATATACAAACTGATAGGGATTTTTTCTGGATCCAAATATTGTTCGACAAAAGCATAAACTTAATTTTGCCTGTAAAGTTGTTGCTTATATAGAATTAACAAGTAAACACTATTTGATTGCCTAAATATTAAGTGTACAAATAATTTCTGTGAACAGAAATTTGTGTCCTGATACAACGAACATGGTACGTTGAATGGGTCACTTGGGTCGACGACTCGTTACTCGAACAGGCCTTTTTTGCTGGATCTATCAAAGACGGAATTGAATGTTTCACAATTTGCGTGCAACGAAGCGAAGGTGAGAACGGCAAAACAATACGTAATTGAAGAACCGAATTTTATTCAATTTTAATTTTCCGGCAAAAGTACTGAAAGATTTCAAATCGTTTGATGAGGCAATAATAACTTCCGTTTGAAATAATTTTAAAAGCGCCTTCCAATAACTAGGCAAGACAATGGATGTCTCAGCCGAAGTTCACACAAGCGATCCTTTTTGAAAGTTTTGGGAACAAGCAGAAAACCTCAGAGAATGTATTTTGAAGATCTCCAACCATTATTCTCTATTGACAAATCTCAAAAGCATACTGCAAGCAAAAATATTTAAATCGACTGAAGACAGCATGGAATCCCTCTGTTAAAAACAGAGGAAAACGTTGGGCAAACGTCGGAAGTGCTTGTATCACGGCTGAAGGAGACTAAGTTGATATAAATTGTCGGACCTTCCAAAAAAAAAAAAATGATCATATTAGTTTTATGGCGGAAACTTTTCAGAAATTCAGCCAAATCTCATATGTATGTTTTCTATACGTATTACTAATTTGACTTTCCCATCGATTTGCTTTCGCACATGCACACATGTACACATGTACACATATATTGCGGCAATTGAAACAAATAAAAGCAAAGCCCTCGGTAATATGTAGACATTTTATAATAAATTTTGTACATATATATAATGAAATGAATTCTTTGCCAGAATTTGCTACGAATAGCAAGAATGCTAGGATACAAAACATAATTTTCGTTCAAATCTCTGGTCTTTACTTTCAGTTTTGCAATACACCGAAGACTGTATTCAACTGATCAGGATCAAGTGAGCGCTTCTCCCACAACATATTTTCGTCATTTATTTTAATCATAGCACAGTAGCCCTGCAGAGCTACATAGAACACCTCACTGGCCAATAAAAGTTGCACCAACATGTAAACTATTAACGTTATCATGCATGAGGTGAAGTTTCGCCATCGTAAATTTTCTTCTTATCGTAGTTTATGAAATATCCGAAGACATTCTCAAACCAATTATGGGTAAATGTTATTATCCATGGCACAATGCACATCCAATAGTATTTCTGATGTATGCCCATCATTGAATTCTCAAAGTCGGCTAGTGGATTCTCGGAATGTTCTAGATTAAGAGTACCCGTAGCGGAGCCATCGCGAGTGTAACCAAACAGAGCCAGTAACGAAAACAAGGTCACTTCAAACCACGCCATAGGTTGTTGGAACATACGAATAACGCATATATTTTTCCGTACATATGAAAGAAACCATTTACGCAACCAAGTAACATCGACATAAATCTCTAGCCGCAATAGAGCAAACCACAGCACAAATTCAAGATAACAAAATATTAGCGCAGTAGATGCCATTTTCCAAACGCAATGCCTACTATCAGCGATTGTCATCAAGTCCTTCTCGCTACTTAAAGTAAAAAACAATAAATAAAATATTATTACGTACACGTAATATTTCCCGGCTACTTGTTTCGAGTTTTTTTGTACATTCGGTTCCCTTTTTTGTTCAATTTTGGTTTGCTATCGCTTGAAACAAAAAAAAAAAACAAAAAAGGATATGTTTCAAATCAATTCTGAACTTTGACTTACTTTTCCTCGATTACATTTTAATATTTTCAAATTTTGAATACTTTTCAAGCTAGCCGATAGCCTCAGATGCTGATTCTTTAAGACTTTCGTTTTTGAACTTATTTCTCGGGCTAAATTAATAATAATAGTAATAACTTTAGAAATATATGCCACTCGAGCTTTGACGAACACAGGTAATCAACCAGGTGTCAACCAAATAGGTGAAAGGTATTGCGTGGGGTGTTGCCTGGCTATAAAGTTTTCATTTGTTCTCTTTTCCAATTATTTATTCATATATCAGCTTTGATATTTAACAAGCGAGAAATTCGCATCGTCAGCTGAGGCCGGAGACGTTTATTTTTTCTTTTAGAATTCAGAAAATCAAAAAACATCTAAATAAAATATTGATACCCTAAAATAATATTGAGAAAGGAGCGGCCGCCTTTTACTATTTCTGCAGGATCATTCATAAAAATATATATGTGCTAGACAGATTATTTTCATGCTTGATTGCTGGACTACAATATTAATACACCTGTCGTTTTCAAGTTTTCTATGGCACTTTGTTGATATTTAGATGCATTTAAGCCATACACATACAGACATAGGTGAACCATGAAGCGTAGTGAAATTCGGTCAGAATCTCACGCTGACAAAAATACATACAGCCGGCACGCTCTCTTACAGCCGTATTGTAAGTAACGTAAGTAACATAAGGGCACGCGTTTTATTGTGTCTCGACTTGAAATTCTTGTTGTTGTACAGGAGGGCTTTCTTATCAATATCGATCCAGAATACCAAATCGGTAAAAGCTATAGAAACTACTACAAGAAAGTATATTATTTTCTTTTATGCCTAATAATCAATCATAACGCCAAAATATGGCTACGAGCAACACTGTGGTAATTGAACTAAAATTACATACTTTTAGGTGAAAATAACATACTTTATGAGATTTCTTAGATATTTCTTCAATTTAATTTTTATAAATTTTCTTTTTCGAAAAAATCGGCACAATACAATACAACACAATACATAGGAGGCAAGTCATGGAAGCGACCACGTAAAAATAAAAAAAAAACAAATAGAAATTTTTCGGAGTATACGGCTAGTGAATTTCAGCGCGTTTATTTAAAGCCTTTGTGAAAAATAATTATATAATTGTTTTATCTATTCAATTTAGCAAATGTTTTCGGCCTGTTGATATTCAGCTGCAAAAATGGTCAATAAATCGCTAAAGAGAGCCAGTGCCAGTAGCAGTGATACCTGTAGCAAAAAAAAAAAAATTGTAATTTCAGATAAACAAAACCAAGCTAAGAAGTGAAAATAAAACATGGCGGCTGTAAATGCTAGCACAATTTACAATTTTTGGGATAGTCATACTGTATTGGAGAATCATCGTTTTTTAAAAAATTTACCTTCGAAAAATCGCTGTTTATCATTTTCAATTTGGCAACAGTCGCTAACAGTGCTGATTTCCATGTTTAGTTCCGCATTTATTCCTTTTGTTTATATGTCCATTAAAATACTCAATATTGATGTCTTTCCAATGTTACTTTTATTTGTTATTCTTTTAGTTTTAAGAAATAGCCTTGATTTTAATAAAGATTACAAGAAGTTAGGGTTCAAAAACCGCCTGAGTGGCCTAATAGGGAAAGAGTTTTAAGTAACAATTAACGACCATTGGTCGTGGGTTCAATCCTGAGCAACCTCTAGGAAATTGTCGCTACTGCTTAACAGACGGTAAAATGCTTTCGAAGCGCAAACGTTTGCACAATACATACTGTACAACATATGAAAGGGTCTTCAGTTTACCTGACATAAACGAATTTTTTCCGTCCACCGTTTTCGCGCTCCAGTTCCTAACCCATCATCTGATGTGGCAGCTGCAATTTTACCTGCTGAAGCTCTAACCTTAGGAGGGACACAGTGATTTCATCTGCTACTACAAATTTCGAGTCAGTCGAGGCGGCAGATACACCCGTCGTAGGGAAAATGGGACGGCTTGAGCCCCAGAATCACTCTCAACTTTCAGTAGATCTCACTGATGTTGATGCGGTAGGACTTTCCACATCTGAAGCGGTATCTACGTGTACATTTATATATAAATCTAAAGTTTATTCTAAAACGAAGCCTGGCTGTGTCGCTGGGGATTTGTTGCTTTCAAATGAGGGTGATCAGCTTGTGGTAATTGTCGAACAATTACGTCTCGATTTGCCATGAATATCTCATAATATCATATGATGATCTCCGTTTAATGTCGGACATGGCGAGGACATTTCTTCATTCACGGTTCTCTATCCGCCAAGCCTATTTGAGTTTTCAATGAAGTAGCAATTCTGCCCGGATGATATACTGGTTAAGGAGTTTATCTCTAGGAAGAGAAATAAGCCGCGTTCTGATTCGCCGGCAAAAAACTCAAATAACCACACGTCCCTTGACATGAGACTATATCATGTAAGAGTTGCATAACCCTGTAATAAGTGAGTTTGTAAATTTTACTCGCGGAAAGAGGAATGGCGTTTAGGAAAAAAAAAGAAAAACTGCAACCAACTTCAGAGAGAAAATGGCGGGTTTCTTGATCAGTTTGCTAGTGGTGATGAACTTCATACTGTATCAAGAACTTAAGGAAAAAAAACAAGTAACAAGATTAAATTCGGCTGGGGCGGAATCTTTTATTCCCATCACCGTTTACCTCTAAAAAAGACAAAAGAAGTAAAAGAACAAAATTCTCATACTCTTTAATATGGAGTGGACGCAGTTGATTTCTTTTATTTTCACACTGAAGGTTTTGTCGTAGAGGCATGTGTGCAGGCGTGTCCTTTCAAAAGTTTAGGTCAATTCCATATTTTTTTGCAAACTTCTAGGCAATATCTTCATTTTCACTAACGAGAGAATGTTTACCATAAATGTTCCAAAGTAGCGCAAACGGACAGATGAACAGAAGAACAGGCGGACACGTTTAGGTGCATTCAAGATTTGAAACCGGCCAAGATTTTGTATACTTTATGGGGTTTTTGCAGATTGCTTCTGCGCATTATAAAGTTATTAAAAAAAGAATAAAATTTGATACACTATAACATTCTGAAGGCGTGGTCAATTTTCTCCATTTCTGCACACAAATGCTAGAGCATCGCCCATAGAATATGCGTTCAAATTTTTGTACATTTATTTTCTATAGTTTATGACTAACGAGAAAAACCCAATTTTTCATTTCCTTTGAAGAATAGAGCTGTTCTCAGTTTACGTGGTGCTATGGGCGTGTCCTTCGACCGATTTAGCCCATTTTCAATACCAGCCTGCGTGTAAGAACTTCAAATATTTCTGCCCAATGTGAAGTTGATAGCCTCATTTTGCGGCCAAGAAAATGTTTACAACAGACAATACACAGACGGTCAGGCGAACATGCTTAAATCAATTTACAAATTGATGCTGATCAAGAGTGTATATGGGTATATGGGGCGTTGCAAATGTTTTGACAAAATGAATGTACCGCTCATCCTTCGATGATGGGTTTAAAAAGAAAAAATACTATTGAAAATTATTGTTAAATATAATTATTTGATTATATAAATTAATTTGAAAAGAGAAAGATAGATTATTAAGCTGTAAAAAAGTGTACAATAGAGTTACGTATAATTAGTTAGTGTTTGTGATAAAGTTCGTTTATAATGCTAAAGAAAAAAATTTATAGAAACTATTAAAAACTTGCTTGAAATTTCGAAATTAATTTTCGTTGTTCTAATTGCACTCTGTAGAAAAACGCTGAATCAAGATCAAATAAGAAAAAAAAAAGTCCATGTTCACACATAATACAGTGATTAAAAATTTGTGAAGCGAGTGGAAATGGTAAAGTAGAAAGTTAAGTGCATATATGTGAAAATGAAAATATTGAACGAATAAAACGACAAGACACTAAAAAAAATTTGCGTTTTATATGAAATTCACAGAATTCAAAATATATATATGAAATAGAAGAATCTTTCTTATATAATATATGCTTTTAAGAAATGTAACATTTATGTCCATGAGTGTATGAAAACTAGAATCTTGGCTGTTATATCCAAGAATTTGTACGCAAATATAGTTTTTATTTATATAATGAAAAAAAGCAATAACGGCTTTCATCGTGCCTGACATTTTTGAAATGAACTGGATCAAGAACAAATCACCAATCATGACATAATAGAGGAAATTGACTTTATAACAATAAACATGCAAAAAAAAATTATTTATTTTGTGTGTTGGTGTTTACTTCAAACTCACAAATTAATCAGAAATTTAAAATTGTTTACGCAGTAATTTATATATATAAAAAAAATAAAATCTAAAAATGAACTAATTTTTACAAACTGAAAATTTGTGAAGAAACTTTTTAAATTCTCTTACTGGGCGTTAGTGTAGCCGATATTGTAAAAGATACAAAAAGACAACGTTAATCTTGAAAACTCAGTTTTACGAAAGACACCGCAAAATGTCGCAAACTATAAAATGAAACCTATAATGGATGAGGCTTTAAAACACAGAGAATCTAAAGTTGTTCACGAAGATTCGCAAGGGAAAGTATACAACGTAGACGATGCCGGCCAATGGGTTCATGATAGAGACCGTACTATCAATGTATTATAACTGTTAAGAAACGGTATTTATTACCACGTTATAAATATGAAGTTCAAGTAATGATGGCCAAAAAATGGAAGCTGGTTGCCATTACTTTTCCAAAGATTACGGGGATGATGAATCTGACTTGCATACATCGTTTACCTACACTATTACTATATTATGTACTTTTGTGTTTGTAACCTTTTCGGAGTATATTTGTATTGACGTATTCTGTAGGCACAAAAGATCCTAGTTTTTATTCTTGTGCTTTTTATTTTTTTCTTTTGCATATAGTATGAATGAATTAATTTAAAAAAATATTTATACATATATATAAAGTACTAAACTTTTTGGTTTTATTATGAGAGTAAGGTACAATAGAGAGGCCATCGGGCCCAACTTCCGGTTCTCTCTTTTAAACTATGGACCGAAAGACGCTAAAGATAGAGTAGGGCATAGAATTGACCCAGGGCTTACGATCTATTCGTTCAGTAAGTAGGATTCATCCGCCCGCCTTTTCGTATAAGAGGGAAATACGTGCATTTATTTTAGGTGTGACAGTCTGTGAAGTGTCCGTGTGACAAAAATTTAAACTCCTTCCTATCTCCCGAACTAAGTAGTCAGGCAATGGCACGTACGACCGATCCTCTTTAGACATCAATATAAAGTATCCCTAAAAGCAATGAAGTCTGTATACAATAATTGGACAGGCCCAGAGGACTTATAGACGTAGCATGCTACAGTTCATTCGCTTAGATTTCATACACTTTCTCAAAATGTAAGGGGGCTTACAAAAACTTCGGGATCTGTAAATCAATACTATCGCATGTGAAATGCGAAAGTTACCGTATTCACAGAAACATGGTTGAAATCTGAGGTAAACTGGTCGGAAATATTTCGTACTGAACATCAAGTATTCAGATGCGATAGGTTTGGTAGAATTGGTGGTAGGGCCTGGGATGCAGTACGTGACACAATTCCGGCAACGTTTTTCTCTCTTTATATTCCAAATAATGCGGAATTCATTTGTATCCCTCGTTAATCGTGTAACCATGACTTTTTATGTTTTTATACTCCGCCTGCGTCTGATTGTTCTGAATACTCAGAGCAAGCGTCTAACCTTATGTTACCTAATGATGTTTAGATAATGTAACGTCGGCGTATATGACAATAACAAAGATGCCTGTGGAACATAAATGAAATAGCAATTTCTGATCCATATATTAAATAAAGATAGATTTACGAAAAAAAAAAGAAACGAAGGCACATATTACATATATCTATATATATATATATATATATATATATAGATGTTAACAAAAGCAACAAGCAATATTAAAAAACTAAATGGAAATTGTTTGACAAAAATTTACAAAAAAAAAAAAAAACAATAGGACGATACAAAAAACACAAAAATAGAGAACAAGAAAAGAAATAAACCCAGAAATAGGAGCGAAGGATTGCGTATTAAAAAAGTTAATAAAAAAGAAAACCCAAAAAGAAAAAACGAACAGTAACTTTGAGAAGAATTGTAAAGTGTGACAAATAAAAGGTGTCACGATAGGCAATAAAATGATTTAGTTGAAATAAGTCCCTTGTTAATAAAGAAACAAAAAAAGGAGATTGAGAAAGATTGTAAAGTATAACCAATATAATGTATCGTAATATGATATAAACGGAGTTGATTGGAATAAATTTTATTTAAAGTTTTCCGTGTTTATTATTAATATTCATACGTGAGTGCTAGGCAAATTCGCGAGCATAGACATATGAAGGCATATATTTGGGTTAGCAAAGTGCAAAGTTAAACGCGTGTGGAATTAAAACAGAAAAAAAAAAAGCTTTGTTACTGCAACAGTATAAATTTATATGCTGTGAATAAAAGAAAATAGGACACGTTGTGGGAAGGGATCAGGTCGTCGTATTTATACGCAGAAATATATTTATATAAGGAAGCCTACAATCTGTTCAGTGACGCTATTATTCCATCAAGCATCAGCAGCAACCTCCCGGACCATCCGCAAACCAAAGAAGGCAAGGACACAGGATCCGGGAACACCTATCATCAATGCCAGGTTAGACACCGCACAGAATCATAGAAATATGACGTGGTTCTAGCTTCTCTTCGATTGAACACAACAGCAGCGAAAAAAAAAGGTAGTTTTGTATAGCAATTTTTTTTATTATTAGTTTGTTGCTTTTGTTGGTGAATGCAAAAACAAAAAAAAAATGAGTAGCTAAGTGCACATACTCCACCGCCGGGGCGGGGTGTGGGGTGGTGCCGGTGCGAGTGGCGGTGGGGGGACGTTGGACAGTTACCGACGGACGGAGAAGGGACCAACGGACAGAGTACAGGACGGACAGCATAATATACGCACAATAGAAATATACAAAAAAAATGTACTTCTTAGTTTTTCTATTGTTTTTTTTTATTCGCAACGAGCACCACGGGCCGAGGGCAACGGCTCTCCCGACCCAGAGCTAGCAAGTCACATTACAATCATTCTGAGAGATTTTAATATGCCAAATATTGGATGAAACCTTTACTAGGACGTTGGATTTTATGTTTTGCGTTATATATCAGTTCGGTATGATTCCTTCTTCGAGGATATAAGTAACTTGGGCTTCATACAACTGAATAGGGTGTACAACACACGTCATAAACTAGTGGATATAGCTTTTTGAAAGAAAAACCTATATTGATAACTCGACTTAATCCCTTTGTCCAGCTGGAAGATGGTTTCCATCCAACGATTTCTATATCTTTGGATATTGAGTTGTGCGCACAGAATAAGTCTTATTACGGAGCACAAGAATACAATTTTTTTAAAACCAAAATAAATTATTATATGCTGACTTAAGTGTCGTAAAATGGGACACTTGTGCTACCAATGCTAATAGCCTTTCGAGTTTCCTTCATGGCACATTGAATTAAATATTGTGGAGTAGGATATTTTTTCCTTGTCTATTAAGGGAGAAATTCCTAGCTGGATAATAATGCTGGGATAGCCTCAGCGACTATTCCACGCGTCCTTACCTTAATAAAAAGGAATTCCAATACTTATTCGCATTCCAATGCAACTCCTTTATTAACATACGACCAAACTTAAAACTACTTACATAGCCTTAAACTTGAAATGCCTGTTTTATCCTAACGTCGCTTGTCCATGGACGCATTTCCTAGTTAGTTTTCTGGTTTTCAGCTTACCTCAACGGCTGTTCAGACAAGAAGAAGGAAGTCGGAAGTCCCCTTCTTCCAAGAAGAAGGAAGTCGGAAGTCCCCTTCTTCTTGTCTGTAGGTTTGTTCGAATACGAATTGGTGCCAATCGGTTAGTTAGTAGTATATGATATTCCCATTCAATTTCGTTCTTACTTATAAAGTGCGTACTTACTATAGCATCCCTACAGTATTCGCAAGAGAATAACAAACTGCCTACTACAAAAGAAAATGAGTGGAAAACATATATACATATCGTATTTTAAATACATAAGAATAACTTATAACTACGTTTAGGATCAAAACAAGCTGCGTGACTTTGTTTCTTACAATATTTCCCCACTACGTGCCTCCAAAGCTGACAGCAAGCACGTCTAGATATCCTCCATGATGGACGAAGGAACACACAAGTATTATAAACTACATGAATACGCTTTTTAAAAGATTTAAAAAAAGGATGGTTGGTTTTCGAAATTGTGACCAAAGCGAAGTTCTTAGCTGTCAATAATACGAGTAACTCAATATGTTTGCAGAAAGTAATGGTGAATTTAAAAGAAAATTCTAAAAGCTTTTACAGCTCGTTGAATTGAAAAATAAGAGTTCATGTGTTGCCGTCGATGATAATATTGAAGCATCTGAGTCGCAGACCATTTCTAACTTTTTTGGAAAGTTTTTTGAACAATTATTCTCTGACCAAACTCAAATTGTTGTTGTTAACGTATTGAGAATTACGATATTTTTCTTAATATAAAATTCTCATATTCCCAAGTTTTTAACGGGCTTTGTCTGTTCAGATATTCATACCGTCTCAGTCCTGGTGTCATTGGTGGTGGTGTATTCTTATCAAGTGTATGGAGATTTTTGCCAAACCGGTTATGGATATGTTTAGTTTGCCTTTAGCTAATGGCGCCTTTCCTGATATCTTTACCGTTATATAAGTCTGGCAGTCAGGCGTCTATAAGAAATTATGGAGGTATTACGAAACCATCCGATATACCAAAACTTTTTAAAAACTTGTAAAGAATAGACACATGTCAAGTCCTTGAATAATTTAAAGATGACATGCAGATGTTATTTATATAGACTTTAGTAAGACGGCTGATAGATTTGACCATGGTCTACTAATTTTGTAAACTGGTTCGGTACTTATCTTACGGATCGGCCACAGAGTGTTATATTGAAGTCTCATCTTTTTGGGCATATTCTAGGGAGATCCATCTCAAGAAAGTCATGTAGGTGCGCCTCTCTTTTGTCTTTTTATAAATGCTTTCCCTAACATAATGCAAGATTCTGGTGTACTAGTCTATGCAGACGATAGGAGTAATTATGAACTCTTTTCTCTCTTCCACGTTTTATGTAAACAATTGAACGGTTATTATTATTTATTCTCTATAAATGATCGAAGTGATTATGTAAAATCGCTGCTTAACGTAAGTAATTAAGATTCCCACTCAATACAGTCTAATTTGACTTACGGCGAATTTTCGGTACTCATGGTGTTAATCATGGTGGAGATTGTTATTTGTTATATTTTAATATTAAATTTTAATCATTTTCTATTGTTTATTAAATGGTTATCAAAACAAATAGAGCTGTTAACTAAACTTTTTCCTTTTTATCGGATTTAAGGTTTATTTCTTACTGACAAAATAATAGTTGTTAGATTAGCTTTAATATTGTATTAACTTATCAGTGAGAATTAATACTGTACAATTTTAATTAATGTAATTTCGATAAATTATTGAATTGAAAGCCAGGTTGTACAGCAAATTAAATATTCTCATGAATTTGGTATTTCTACGGTTTCAATAATGCAATCTGACTTTGTATTACTCGTCAAATTTTACTTCGTTATAATGTTACTGGATGGTGGAAGTATAAATGAATAAACAAATCAATTAATGAATAGTTATTGTTATTGTTATTAGAGGTTTGGCTTAATCTTTTGGGCATTTGTTGCCTTTTTTTAATTATTTCATTTATGCACGTTTTCTTGAGGTCTGAATATTGGACAGGCGTTTTCTTTTGTGTACGCATATCCTGCTTGTAAGAGGACTACCAGCGCTTCTTCGAATGAAGTGGGCTCTCTGCATACTAACATTGTCTGCATTGGTTCGGGCATTTTCTCCTTCAACATTTTTAATGCAGTTGTCGTATTCCTTTCCGTATCGTCCCTTTGCGTTTACTGTTCTGTTCTTAAAACCTCTCAATGTTTGTTTCAGTTCTCTGCAGAATGCGATGCTATTTGTTTTAAAACAAATCTCACACTCTTTAATTTATCGAACAATTGTTCAATGCTACGTTTTTCGCCGAAGTTGCTTAAGGGGATACCTTTAATCTCCGAGGATAATTGTGCTTGACAACTTATTTCTATGATTAACCCTAGTTTTTCCTTTCAATTCCTATGCTTGTACTACTAGGTTCGTAAACGCTTATAAATCTTGATAGTTACCGTTAAATATGGGAGGCCTACCTAAATAATTTAACGGATCAACCGCTTCAATGTGATTGTCAGTGTATTAAAAGCTTATGTTAAACCAAATTCAGTATTTTAGATTTATATTAGCAAATTCGCGTAAGTAAATTTGATGTATTAGAAAAAGCTTTTCGCTACGTGTGTGAGTACATATATAATTATTTGTACATATATCGTGCATATAATAAAATTTTTAAGTGCCTTTGCCGAGCTACCTGGTTCGTGAAATGTGGAAGAAGTTATATATTTTTGGCTCACTGACACTCCTCAGACTGCTACAACTACAAGAACAGCACATACTTGCCCTTTAAGGAACAACCACACGAACGTAACCTACCGAACGGGCATACTCTAAGCGCCTGACCTTTGATTATCCGCCCCACCTAATGGTCTCTTTCGGCCCATGATGTGTATGGCAGACCCCAAAGTTGGGTCTAAAAACCCCTCCCACCTACTTTGCACTCCTACATATTAAAATACTGGTTATTTTATTTTTTCTTTCTTTAAATTTTATACAGAATTTAGTATATTAAAATGTATAAGAGCTATTGTTTAGTTTGTATAATTGTAAATATGTATGTATATATGAATGTGACTATATACGTAAGTATATATATATATATAAATATAAACTTTTATATATAAGATGACTAAATTGTTATACAAAAATCGTTTAATAAAACTTCAATTAATACAAACGCAGGTGGCCACATTTACATGTTTTTATTATACTTCGCTTGTCTTGTGTTCGCTTGACATCATAAAGAGCATCGAACGCAATGAAGGATCAAAATCAATTGACATAAATTACTACAACTTATCAAAAATAAGCGTTCTTCAATCATATGGCGTTACTTCCAGCAAATAGAATTTTAAATAAATCGAAAGGATGCAAAATTAATGAGGTAATGATTCCATCCAAAACGTCTGCCACTCATTTATTTGATAAGAGATATTTAACTCATCTTACTATTGGTAATCTTTGCCGAATTCGTCGAATTTATAGCAGACAGTTTGACGATTTTTTTATTTGTGAAAGCGTTATAAGCACCGTCAGGGTTATCTGTGTGTGTACGTAAGAGGGAATTTATGTTCATTTTTGGAAACTTTTACGATCATTTTTAACTTGTATAATTCATTGATTGCTTGTTGTTGTTGTCTATTCATGTATATTAAATTCCAACACTTTTACAAAGAAACTCCCACATCTTTTCTTTTCTTTAGTACTTTTCAGTTTCAAGGCATTATTCTCTCATTCACTTTGTACATGTATAGTTTTAAATAAAAATTTCAAGCTAAACGAATTCTTCAAGGTGTCAATAAACATACCAATGGAGTAACGCCCTTCGGATTCATAGTATGATTGCAATTATACTGTTTTAATATTTCGAAATTAATTATATTTATTTTACATATATTCCTTCCAAAGCCTCAACTTTGCAACAATGTGCACACATCACCGGTATATAGACCATAGCACTGTCTTCTTGTCTAGTTAGTAAGTGTTCGCTTAATGTGATAAATATTTGTTTTTCATAACTTCCCAAAAAAAATAAAACTCCGTTTTAAAGCATATATTTTAGCTCATAAAATTTTACTTTTCTTTTCACACCTTCCTCAAACTCCTTCGTTCTTTAACACTCTCCTCCATCTCCCCTCCCGGAAAACCACGCAAACCCAAAAACCAAAAAAAAATAAAAATACGTCAAAGCACAATCTCCTTCTTAACGCGAACCTAACAATCTAAGTAATGCAAGGTTGCGTTATTAGCAAACATAGATTGCTAAGCCAAAACCTACAATAAAATATATATCTTTTGTATATAGTCTTCCTTTTTTGAAATTTTCTTACTTTATTTTTTACGCTTATAAAACTATATTACGTCAGTTAAAGTTTTCTTTAGCAGAAAACACATAAACATTAATTTTTTCGGTCAGTGTGATCACACTTTTAAAAAAAAAATTCAACTGAAACTAAAAACTTATCCTTCAATACCTTCAATTTGTGCTTCTCTAATCTCTATGGTAAAGCAAAGTAATAAACTGGCTTTTTCTTCAACATTTTGTCATTGATGTCCTAGAAGACTATTTGCGCATCGTGCAATTTAGGTTTCGCGAAATTCGCGAAGTTTTCTTTTAATTAAATAATATTTTTGGGTTTACAAAAAGTTTAACTTCGATACTAATATAGAGCAAAGCAAAGAACTTCTATGCATTTTGCATGTACACGTAGGTGTGTCTACAATTATTGCGTGCAGTTGCACCAACAAGGTTTATATACGATATTGCTTGGCTGTACAGAGCTCAGCAAAGATAACCGAAATAGTGGATGCAGAAGGCGCTTGGAAAACAAATATGCATGTGTTTGTTATTGAATAGATATATCGGAATATTGTTCGACGGTTATTATAATACGAAATATATGTAGATGGTATTGTAATACTAAATGTATGTGGATATTATTTTAGCGCGAAATATATTGGGTATTATTCTAATGTGAAATATGTATGGACGGCAGAATAATGTGTCGTCGATGCACAAACGTTTCCTTTACATGTGGGTGAAAAGGGAAATAGATGTGATATCGTTATGTTGAACCGTTAAACCTTCAGCACCTTCAAGAATCTGGCAACACGCACGCAGCCTTTTGCCATAGACTCATTTGCGCCGGTATTCTATAATTTGTGACTAGTTTCTGTAGTACCTCTGCGGAAATTCCGGATGCATAAATTTTTGTATCAGCGAGATGTGAAAGCTCTCCGCGTTAGTTGTAATTTCTGCGTGCACTGCTAGCGAGTCAGGGCTTCAGTGGGATTCAGAGGCTGGAATTTCATCCTTTGGATGAGATTGTTACTGTTACAGTTCTACAGTTCTCGCGGACGTCTTCTGGGTCTAGAGCTTACGTATGCACAACATTTCATTACAGATATTCGGCAGAAATTGGTCTGATAACCATGGAGGTCAACAATCTTCCAAGTTTAGATGTTGAAGAACCCTACCTCCAAGTAACATAAAATACACATCCAATTAAACATCCAGCTACGTATACTTAATTAAAAGCATTTAATTACACAAATTTATACATCTAACATAAACAAATATCTCTACAAACTTATTATATATTACATTATATATTATTAACATTATAAAATAACGCATAACGGTCTCGATCCTTTCCGCTAAGCAAAATTCCCGTTAAAGAGACACGATCGCGACAAATAATGGAACACCTGAGCACAGGAGCTCTCGCAAAAGCAACCTTGTAAGGATATTTCATTAGATGATGTAGAATATAGAATATTGCGACAATTCCCACGAACAACGGCTTGTTGAGATATTTATAAGTAAAGATTCAGAAGCCTAATGTAAAATAAATAATAAGGAACAAAGTTAGTTAATAAACATCATCCAAACACCAAACAAATGTTTTTAATAACTTATTAAACTTAGTGGGCTGACATAAGTCGGACACTGATAAAATTAATCTATTTTTTCAAAATCCAAGGAAATGAAAACATAACTGGCGTAGTCGGTAAAGAATTCTGAAAGCGAAATAAATAAAAAATTATGTTTTTGTCAAGCGTGCTCCAAAAGAAAAGTGCAAATAAATACAAAATAAATTAATTAAGCAAAAAGTGAATATTGAAATAAGATTCATTTCATGGGATAGCAAAGAATAACGTGATTAAATAATAACAATTTTGCGAACGAAAGGCCCAAGATAAGGTACCATATGAGATTGTTAATGCAGTCTAATGCAGGTATTTAAAAAAAAAGCTAAAAATCCAAATTATTTTTAAACATACTTGTCAGCGTAATTATTGACAGTATTTGGGTCATTGCAATAATCAAATTTAACAAATTGTGACTTTGTTGACTTTTATTTCCGCATATTTTTCCCATTCCTTTAGACACTAAAATACTGAACCTTGGCGTTTTGCGATGGTTTATTTTTGTTATTCTTTTAATTAATAGCCACAAATGGAAATAAAGATTCAGGCGTAATTCAAGGGTAGAAATACAAAAATACTGCTTTCTACTTTACTGTAATTACTTTATTATTTTGCTGCGATACCTTTAAATGCAGTTGCGGCTCCCTAGCCACTGTTTTTGACGAGGCAGGCATTTGCGAAGTAATAAACAAGCTATCTTACAAATTTGTTCAACCATTACAAAAGTGAACTCTATACTACTTGATTAAGAATACAGTTCTCTACCCAATAAATTATGCAGTTAGTTTCAACGGAAAGTGGACGGCCAGGTAAGAAATATAAATCTTTCTGCAAGAACCCCTCGGTTGCCAGAGAGTCAATCCCGGTAACCAGTTGTACATTGTCACCCGAGAGCAGAGATTAAGCGCTAAAAAAAAGACAGAAAAGTTGAAGTGTGAGAAAATGTACTTATACATTATATTATACAGAAAATAAAACAAAACAACAAAAAATTTTCAATGGAAAGAAGGACGTATAGCGACGTTAATACACACTCTTTCCACAACATTACAACACAATAGTTACGACATAAAGGTGATTATTTCAGTAAAGCTACAACACTGCAATATAATTCGCGTGCTATATGAACTAATGTAAATTACAGTAAAACAAAGAATTTGTATAAGAACTGTTCATCACACTAATGCGCCCGACGAAATAAGCAAAAGCAAAAACGAAATAAAACAAAATCCCAGACGCCGTCAATTGCAGGAAACACGAGAATTGAAAGGGTCGAAGGCGTAACAAACGAGTAAAAAGGATTATCAGTTGAAAAATTTACAAAAAATTTACAAAAAATTTATAAGTTTTGTTTGAAGTATCAAGTAGTAATTAAAAGCCGTGGAAAGAAATCCTGAAATATAAAGAAAGATTGCCCTGGATTAACAGAAATAAATTAAGAGAAATAAATTTAAGAAACTGTTTGCCGAAGAAAGCTGGAAATAAAAGTTGTTTAAAAGGAACTCTTTTTGCGTGAAAAAAAAAATGGAAGTAATTGTTGGTCGAAGAATCTTGTAAATAAACGCGATTTAAAATAAATTAGTTTTATGTGAAAAAAAAATTTGGAAGTCATTACTGGCCGTAGAAGCCTGAAGTGGTACTAGGGAACTAAAATTTTACCGAAATTGAAAAGGACAAGAGAATAAGTAAATCATTTTAACGAAATATATAGAAGTCGTATAACCACGAAAGATATAGAGGAATATGGACCGCTGTCCATCCTGGGAATCGAAGATCCGTATAAGAAATAGAAATATGCCTCTTCTATTTTTTATGGAGTAACAGATAGGAGTGATCTCGAAAGAAAAATCTGAATCATTTTAGTTGTTATATTTTATCGCGGAGCTAAAATATTAAAGTGCCCGCATCTGTAGAGCTCCATTGTTAATATTTCAAGCATATAAAGAAGTAAAGAGAGCGTAGCCTGAATGAGTTTATCGACGTACGAGACTTACGCGAAGACGGAGATGAAATACCGCGCGTTACATCACAAATTGGTCTCTTACATAGTGGTGAAGAAGATGATTGCTCTAGATAGCGACAGCACTCGAACATAGTTTTAATGTTTTGAGACTTTCCGCACAACGCCACAAGAGATAAGAAGTTTTGTAAAGAACTAATTAACTAACAGTTACCCTTCCAAAGAACTCCAGTAATAAGAGTTAGGAACTCTATTCATTAAATGCTGCAGATAGAATTGTTCCAATGACAAGAACTCCAACAATTTTCAGGTACGAATGTTGTACGATAGAGCATTCAAACTACGGTATACTCGAATCACAGCTATGCAAACCACCATCCATGCCGAGACCAATAGCGAATGACCGTGTCAAAACCCCGAAGAGAATCTGTACAGCGTGCGTGTATAGTGTATAGCGTGGTTACTATGTACGAACTTTAGACAGTTAAACCGAGAGCCAGCTCCAATGCGTATCCTTAGCTAAGGGATAATTTTCAGATACTGCTACAAGAAAACAGCAAAGGGTATACTATATTTACTGCCCTAGGTAGAGGTTCATTCCAAAAGGAAGATCACACCATTTGGTATGTAATCTTCATCAGCCCCGTTTCAAACGATGTTAACTACCATTACTGGCCGGAGGGCGAAGCCAACGCCTTTGCGTATTTATAAGATATAGTCGTTGAGTGAACGCTAGGCGAACACTTAAATAGGCATCCAGGTGATTAAGACACGAAAATTTAAGGGTTAATCCGGAGAAATGTGCGCCCGTTTAAAAATTCTTCGGTATTTGGAACATATCGTCAGCGAAAATGAAATACACACCAATCCCAAGAAAAGAAAAGCGATTGGGGAGATGCCGGCGCCAAAAAACAAAAGAAAAATTCGAAGATTTTTTTGAAATGGCGTCACGGTACAGACGTGTTGGAAGAAGGAACAACAGACAAGTTATTGAAGTAAAGGGTTACGCATTCATTCATTACGAGAAAGAGACAGTTACGAAAACGACCACAGAGTAGAGCCGGTAATGTGAAATTGACTCGAAGAAGTCCATCAAGAACCAAGGGAGATATTCCAATATCCGACGACGTAATTGAAAGCCTCAGAACGGAGACAAAGTACTGCTTCGGCAGCAACCTTTGGCAAAGGCTCCAAATAAATTCGTAACAAAACTTACATCTCGCTTCATTGGATTTTTCACTGTTAGCCGAGTTACAAGGTTTTCGAACGAGCCGAAGAGCTCTTATTGCTGATTTAAAATTATTGTCGGAAAAGACAGGAACGAAATAAATTCAGCAAACTTCTCTGATTCGGTTATTTTCGAGTAATCATCTAGAACGTCGATAATTTCTAAAAGTGCATCTTGTCGTTTTATGTGAAGAATATGCCCAACTTCGAGGAATCCGAATATTTAGCTTCATAATGGATGTGGGAGGGTGAAATTCGTTTCCGTCGCCCCAATCCGATTTTGTACGACATTAACTGTCCACAGGTCGAAAGAATTGACTTAATTGAAGTTATCGAGTTCGAGGACCATCACCATAGACTCGGATGGGAATGTCTGGTTGACACTAGACGCCGAAAGGGATGAACTATTAGAAAAAAGGGGTCAAATCATGGCAGATCTGAGACCAGCGATTGCACTTACGTACCCAATTCCCGGCAGCCAAACTACGAGAAAGAGACGGGGCGGTAGCGCAATCATACCAACTTCCAAAAGGCATACAGACCACATCGCAGGATCCATTTTAACAGAACTTAATTACGCGTAAAGCACTAACACGAAGCGGGAGTTTTGGCTGGCAGAAGGTGTAAACACTTCAGCAGAACTCACTTGTAGAGCGACTTTTTAATTTAAAAAAAAAAAAAAATATATATAAAAAATGGCTTTAATTTTTGACTTGAAAAGGAAGAAAAAAAAGTCGTTTATATAAAAACTTAAAAGTTATACTTATAATTATATTAAATATTGTATGTTAATGATAATCTAATCACAACAACCAAATATATACAAAAATGCACCAAATATATACAAAATCAGCAATTAAAATCGCTGTCCTAGTATAATAATCCTTTCGATTCCTTTTTCTTTCTTGAATTTCTTTTAATACAATTTGAATTTAATATGATTAATTGGAATGACCGCCAGAATGCTATCGCCGCACGTGGAACAATAATAGGTAGCTATACTACAATGGACCCAAAATACAGTTGAACTTCTCGAACCGTGTCCGTGTTATCCCATCACTGTTCAGTAACTCCGTCTATGTCGACATTGTCCGCAATTTTTATACTTAATGCAATCTATCTTCATTATCACTTGATAAAAATTCTCAGTTAATAATCCATTTTCGGTTCCCCCGGTAGCTCGCATAAATTTAAAACAAAAAAAGAACAAATATTATGCGTGCTCTACTCCTACGTTTGAACGTAAATCTAGCTTATACTATACGACGGTGAACTCTCGAGCCTCATCTGCAAAGTAATCCTATGGCCACGGAAGAGAGATCAGAAGAGTCCTCACTTGCACGAACCCACGATAAATATGAAGAAACGAGTGATAAAAGCAAGACGCCGAACACCTCAATACTGGGGAACTGGCCAGAAATTGACGGCAATCTCAGCGATATCAACAAAACGGACGAATTCGGATGGGGAATGGAAGGCTGTAGAAATACAACAGGAGCCCACCGCAGGTTTGGAGAAGGCCGCCCAACTGGACCGAACTTTGAAGCGAGCAAATTACGTCCTGGTACAGCCAATGCAATGAACGATTGCCCCGAAGCCCCACCACACGCCGCATAACTCTTGATGCTGATAATTGAAACGGAATATGATCAAAGACATCGTTGGTTAAAGAAAGACCATTTCATCATGAAGGACAACGCTATCAAATATCTACAACAACCAACAGTAGATGAGAGGTATAACGCTTCAACGTCAGAAGACGACGAATCATAGTCGTATAGAATTACGAACAACATAGGCACTGACTAGAACTAACCTGAGGTTGGAAATGGACCTGACTGAGCCAATTCCTGGGCGAAGATTCGCTCCACCATACCGCCGTCGTACAAACTAAGAACGCGGCCTTATAAAAGGCCGCCAATGTTAGTAAATACTCATAATATGATAAAAGCAATACAATTGGAAATATTAATTAATTACTATTTGGTGGAAGAAGGGAGGAGGGTTGAGGACCAAACCCGTTTCCCATTTTGGGTCCACACGTAGTAGTTAAATATATTACGCCTCTTAGGCTAGATTAATGGCAGGAATAGAACTGCTAGTAAGTAGGAGAACGCGCCGTCCGACGAACGGGACTAGCTGAATAAGAGAGCCTGATTCAAATTATGAATTCGAGTTCGAATCAAAGCATTGTGGATTCGCAACGCTAATCGGATGAGAGTTGGTCGTCGAGCGTCAAAGACTAAAGATCAAAGCGTGGAGTGATCACAGATAGTGAAAGTGATAACATCGCTCTACGGAAGCATTTAATATGCTTGTGATAGTAAGTCTATTGTATTATTGTGCGGATGTCCGGAAAGAAAAGTTTGCCGGAGAAAATGAGAGGGTGGAAAATTTTCGTAGTAAATAAAATAATAGAAAATTTCTGTAGTAAATTATTACCTAAATAATAAGTGAATATTGAAATAAGACCCAAGAATACTGAGAAGCAAAGAATAATAATTTTGTGAACGAAAGGCCAAAAATATATGAAAGATATGTGCCGCATTAGGGAAGTTACCATATGAGATTGAATGCTAAGGTACTATCTGATTAAGCACGTACTTGTTCTTCCAAGTAATTTTACCGGTAGGTTCGGTGAAAACTGGCATCCAGCTTTAGTCATTGCAACTTTTTTATGGTATGCAAGTGAAGAAAATCAATTTACGAAGTAACAAACCAAGCTGAGCAAACAAAATATGAAATTAGATAGCAAAAACAAAAAGTATGTACATTTCCGAATAATGCACCAAAAAAACGAGATCAGTTTCTGCCATGAATTATGAAGAATAACACTACACAAACGCAGATATTAGAAATAGATAATCACCGTTTCATCATCATCATCATTTTCAATTTGGCAATTTGCAATAATGCATCTTCATGAATATCAATGTCTAGTGCTCATTAAGGTATATTTTGGATTAGATCGAACCGTCACTAATATTAGATACCTTTAAAGTGTTTGGAGTCCATCTAGCCATCTTTCAATATAGTCTTGTTTAGTTTCACGTTGTCCAGCGAAGGAGGTAAGCCCGAAATAATGATGTCAGGCGGACAAAGCCGTTTTGTGATGATATTATTACTTCTAACGACGAAGTTATTTTAAATACACAACAACATAAAACAATATACACAATAACAACAAGTGATAATGCAACGGTAACAACAGCGGTAGTACCAATAAAACCAACAACAACAACAGCTACAGAAAGAAAACCAGCAAACACCACAACAACGGCTAAAAATAACTTTGCCAGCAGTGCAAACAAAATCGCATCAATAATAAAAAAATAGCAGCATCACCAGTAGCAGTTGACATGTAAAATACAGCACACAACAACCACAACAAATCAACAGCAGGAAAGCCTTAAAAGCAACAATTCATGTTCTAAACATAAGTCGATGTGAACAGCCAATTGGGGTTTTTATTTCCCCACCTCAGCAAAGCAGTAGTTTCCAATAAATTGCATGCGGCGCCATTCGATCCACACAATTCCGTAGAGACGCGAAGCAGATATTACGGCACTTGAAACTTGCTTAACACAACTAATAAATGAACCAACGCCAAGCTTTGATGGATTTCAACATATACCCTGGATCTTTTTCTTATTTCGCACCCACATAAATGTGAAGTTAAGATACTTACACCTCTAGGTAGCTCGGACCACTCGGACCAATCCACGCCAAATTTTTTCGTTAGCCCCAAAACATGATATTTTCATATACGTAACGGCAAATTGGGCGGAGCTCAATCATTTTTTCAGGAATTTTCATTGGAAGCTATGTTTCCTAAATCACAACTTTACTGCCGCTGCCTTATCAAAAATGGAATGTGAATATAAATTCCTTTCAAAAATACTTCGATTAAGTTTGACAATTTTGGACGCGCGCTGTTTGCTAGTTATTTTCTTGCACTGATAAATTTTTCCAAATTTCTCCTAATTTATTTGTTTTAGTTGATTATTAAATCCGAATAAAGCCTGATTTGTCGTAAACATGGGCTTATAAGTAAATTATATTGTGTAATTATATATTTTGAATCGCTGTTGTCTTGTTGTATCGTTTTACTTTGTTTTATAATGCTATTAGCACTTGGTGCTCTTTGGTGTTGTTTTGTGGGACTAATTTTTTGTTTGTCCTTCAATTGATCGAGATTTTTAATATTTAAATAAAGGTTTCAACGTAACTGCAAGTTTGAGAATCTTTCGTTATTTACGATGTTTGTTTATTATTTTCATCGTTTTCATAATTTCCTTATTTTTTCTTAATTGATTTGTTGTTTCCTTTTTCCAAATATCTTTGTTTTTAACTTACTTTACCTACGGTTTACTAAACCTATTGCAGCTCTCGCAGTAACAGTGTTTTAATAGTGCGCAATTTGTGTGCTATTTTAAGTTACCATTGCAAGTACTTAATAAATTTTTCTTAATCTTTTTCTGCCAACGTGGAATGTTTGTTTACACCATATCGTGCCAAAATTGACCTTGAATCGGCTCGTTTTATTGCCTGCTGGCTTTGTGAGCGATACTACCACACCAAATGTCTTGGTACAACTGGCCGAGCAGCAGATGCAATCTTATATTCAATGAAAAGTGTACGCTGGTCCTCTCCCCAGCGTAGGAAGCGCGATATTGACTTTTATGAGCTTTTTATAACGATGAGAAAGAAGTAACGGTACTGGCTGGTAAATTAAAACAATGTTCGATTAGTGTCGCTATAAAGAGCATTTAGCTTCTCCAAGACCAGAGCTTGTCCAAGACCAAATTGCAACGTAGCATGAGGTAGAGCAACTCCGTCTTCGCATAAATCTTCTACATCTGTCCATGCCACTATTCCTCATCATTAACGTTAGAATTTGTGGATCCACCATTGGAAAACGCGATTAAGGTATCGAGGGCTCCATCCTTGCCTCCAAAGAATATTAACATTTCCTCCATCGTGAATTTAAATGGTAACACATGTAAGCAGAGAAGACATCCGCGTGCCAGCTATGCAGAGGTGCCAAGCGTATGTCCTCCTTGTGGTGCTATTCAGTCTTTTCAGTCTGTGTCACTAAAAAGTGTTAATAAAAGCAATAAATCCTCCTCTCACCTTAGCTGTTTGAGCGTATCTGCTGGGCACCACGTTGCGCAAATCGCACAAGTTATACAAGCAAGTGCAGTCTCTCCCTCTATTTTCGCACCAACCAAAAGTTCTGTACTCGTGTTTCCTAATGTTCCTAATACGAATGACGTCTGCTTAACGGTAGTATCCCCCAGAAAGGCAATATTCGCGTCAAGACTGGCGCCTGACACCTCTAAGGATAACGTGAAAATTTATCTTGCCGCAAAAGTCCTATCTGTCAATTTGAAGCTTGTTAGCATTTTCAACACGGCTCCATCTCAGCATAGAGCTTTCTCGCCCTTATTGTGTTATGGAGCTATCCCGTCTTTTAAAGTATTAGTTTCGACTGAAAACATGCAAATTTTGTTAAATGAACTATTATAGCCAGTTGGATCCTTAATTAAAGAATTCATTTCTGCTGATCGGCACTGTAATACTGACTCTGTAGTTCTTCCACCCTCAAGAAACTAAATGTTTCTTTAGACCCAGTAAATATCATTTACCACAATGTTAGGAACTAAACTCAAAAATTCGCTCTCCTTTTTTAAATTCAATGTGAAGTTTTCTGCTTGGCTTGGTTAAAGACTGATTTACATTCGTCGGGACTGTCTCACAATTCTTCCCAGGTTTTTAAAAAGGGTCGATTGGATCGCACTCGTGGTGGTGTTGTAATTGCCATATTTGCTGCAGTTGCGTCCTATTCAATTGAATTTCCTACTCCCCGCGACGTTGAATTTATTGCCGTTCGGGCGAAAATTGACAATAAACGATTATACGTAACTTGCTCCTATATTTCCGTAAAAATGAATATTCCTATTTGTAAGAAACATGCTCCCCTCATTTGCGACGTGGCTGAAAAATCTAAACCTACTGATATGGTCACAGCGTTGTGGGATTTCAATTTGCTGCAAGCCACTTGGTGTTATAGTCATAATTCTGTATGATCCTCACTTCAACACCTGACAGTATTATTGTGTTCTTTAATCAATTACTTGATTGTAATTTACTTTAATACAATCGTACTCCTAATTCTAGTGGCAGACTGCTAGATCGTTGCTTTGTCAATTTCCTGGTAAGCTTAAAAATTATACTATCATATTGTGTTTGTAACGTTGTCGGTTGCCAAACTTATGGATGTTTGCAATGGTTTAAGGGTTCACTTGCAATCTTGATCTGTTCTTGTTGTGGGTGTGCTTCTGTGCTAGTTGTGTAAATGCTTCTTTTTTTTTCTCTTGCTTACTTATTTATACATGAATTATTATTGTAATTTACTTTGCTTTATTATTCCTTTTTCACATCTTCCTATATATTGTATACTAGTTCCTAAAATAATTAGTATAAGATTTGCTATTAAGATTTACTTCAATTTGACTGTTAAATTGCTTAGTTGAATTTCCTGTAAATAAATAAAAATAAAAAATTATATTTGCACTTGTTTTGTTTCTAGCTTTTTTTTAGGTTTGGGTGGAGTACAAATACAATACAAAAAGAAAATTAAGTTCGAGGTTGTCCCTGCGAAACCCAAAGGAAAGCCAAGCGAGCAGATGGTGTTAACTGTGGACGAAGAGAGGATTGTCTAGTTGACAAATTTACAAGCGTCGGGTCATGGTGGCGAATACTTGCGTATATTTGGTGCACCATATAAAGCTTTTACGTACGATGCATTGCCGTCCACTAATGGAGTATAGCCGTGAGCACAGTTATAAGGTATAATTTCTGGTTCATTTTGCACTTGTATTTTATATGCGTTTAGAAGACCAAATTTGATAACTTGCGAAGCCAGGGACGGCATGCAAATAAGGAAGAGAAAATAAGGGCATATTATCAATTTTCCTTTTTAATCTTAATAAAATTATATAATTATTAATAAAAGTAATTATACTTTGCTAGATATTCATCCTAAGATGAAAGGACGAAAATGTTGGAAAAGGCTCTGAGAATCCAGATGCTCAACTTATCTAAGCGCAAAGACAATTGTCGTCTAAACGAATGAAAATGGCAACACTATCGCGACAGCCACTTAAAAAACTAGATTTCTATATAAGGAGGCTAGCACAACGATGCATCATTCTTACTTTCGTGTTAAAATGCGCCAAGTAGTAAACACAATGGGAAGCCCGTTACCATATTAGTTTATTGAAAAATGTAAACAAAAGCACAATAAGGCCTTGTTGTTGTTTCTGGGAATAAAATGTGAAGAAATGGCAAACAGACTATGAGAGATTTGGCAACTCGTACGGTTTTGTATATGTATAAACGAATAAAACAAGCGGAAAAAAGCTGTAGAAGAAAGAAAAACAACTTATTTCAAATTTTTAAGCTATTTATTTAGTCTTATATTTATTTTATTTTTCATATTTCAAAGGCGGTTTATTGATCAATTAAAAATGTGTATCTCTTCTTTGCAATTTTCCTTTTCATCAACCAATTTTAAAAAGGCTTATTAACTTTCACGCAATATTTGCGCTCGTAACACAGGTGGTGCGGGGTATAAAAATCACATCGAAATTTTTTGCTCCGATAGTCTCAATAACCTAATCTAACCAATTAACCATGTCCAGCTAATTGCCCCTAAGTGTCTGCTTTAATTAGTACACAAAAAATTCGGTCACCGACGAAAATCATTTTTATATCCATCACTCAAGAACCTATGCAAAATTACGAAAGGTACGTTAACTCCTAACTCCTAAAGAAATATGTATATGTAGTCTTGATCAGAGCATAGGGTTTTCATGTGTCCTGTGTCATGGCCCTTCTGTTCGTTCGTTCGCTTCCTTACAACTATCAATTTTCACAATAAAAAACGTCCATAAAAGTTGTTAATTTCTTACTTTTTGATATCCAATGATATTTGTTCACATATACATATACTTCTTTACTTTTTTCTATAAAATAATATGGTAAGGCAAGCAAGCGTGGATTTCATTGTGCCAACCAGTTAATTACTTAATTTTTGGGAATATAAACGAACCTTCATTGTGGTTTACAGCCATACGGTTTTAGATCCCAAACTACAAAAATCAATATAAATGTAAACAACACATATATGAAAAACAACGACACAATAAATTAATGTAAAAACAATTACATTTTGGATTGACTGTTGAAGACGAGAATGAAAAAATGACTTTGAAGAAGAAGCATAGACTTATCTGCCGCAGTCAAATAAAGTAAAAGGATTGTTTAATTGGTTTGATTTTAAAACCATGTTTTAAACTAGAAATAAATTTCACTTGCTGCTTGTTTTTATAGTTGCTTGCTTGCTTAGAAATACAATATTGAATAAAAACGAAAATTGCAAATCGAACGAAACAAAACTTAAATTAGTGCAGAATACACAAATATTAGACAAATAACTTCTAAATTCAAAACGAATTATTTTTATTTCTTCTCCTATGTTTTTTTGTTTTATTGGTTCGTACAATTCAAAATCATATTTGCCAATTCCCCTAAAGTCGACAAAGTTGAAATTTCATACCGAAGATGGGAATAAAGCACCATTGCGTTAGGCTCTTAAGTATTGCGGCAGGGTCTTAAAAGGCGTTAGTAACGATGCAAACCAATTAATAAGCCGGCATCGGCACAAATTTGCTTATATATAAAATAAAGCAGTCAGAGTTGCATTAATAGTCCGTAAAGAGTCATAGCAGGGTTGCGAAGCGTTTAATTCACAGCAAACACCAAATATGAAAATATTTCATCGGCTTCAACCCATGAAGCAAAAAGGGAACAGCAATCTTCTGGTCTCGGATGTTTCGATCGAGGGTGAACAAGTAGCGGCAAAGAGGTGAAGAAACCAATGGCCGCTGATAAAGACGAAAAACTGGTGTAAACAGAAGGACGAGTCAAGCTCAAGCAAGGACTCAATGGAAGGAAAACTGGAAAACACTAACACTGCACAAGACAAAAATAAAACTTGTTAGTGATGAAGGAGGTGCAATCAGTAATGATGTATGTAGCTTCGATGTGAGTAAATTCATCCGCAGATGTACGTATGTGAAAAAACTAAATTTCATATTCCGATTGTCTGCGAGTATGAAGCGTATTGTATATCGTCTCACAAGATGTTGCACATGCAGGATAATGCCAGCTCAACCCGCAGCCAGGCTGACACATCGAAAGCATCCACACCGTAAAGAAATGATTGGAAAGAAAACGCAAACATTGACTTTTGTCTAATGAAAATTCTAAGTAGAAATGGAAAAAATCATTTGATTGTTATATGTGATGGGATTTAAACATTTTTTTCACATTTTATTTTGTATGCCAATATACTGTTTTCTAAACATTTTTATCGGGAAATAGCAAACATGGCAATTTTTTTTATAAAAAAATTTTTTCCTATTGAGACGGATTCTGGGTGATTACGTACATTTCCCAAAGCGTTCACTTTTGGACCAACACACGTCAATCCGCCAAATTTTTTCAAAATAACTCAAAAATTCCTATCTGTCTATTGAACATAAATCCATTCACAAAATTATTTTGCATTTGTTTATTTGAAACCATTCCGGTTGCTACACGTGGTGTAGCGTATAGTGAGTTTGTTACTTTTTTTAAGATGTAGGAAGCTTGAGTAAATAATTCAGTCAGCACATTGGTCTCATCACGAACATTGTCAGGAGTGGTTTGGTCATTTTTAGGGAAAATCGGAATCGATTTTGGAAAATGGCTTTTAATTCTCTTACTGGAAGCTCTTGTATGTTTTGTAGAGCTGCAAAATCTTTGGCACGTGGTCGCTGTTCATCGAAAGCTTTTTCGCCTAATTACATTCGTTTACACATTGTTTACGAGATAGATTGGCTTGCTGATTTGGATTAAGATGCCAAAGTTTAACAGCTTTTGTTCAACACCTTACTTCACCCTTTTAGGTCTGACTAAGACTAAGACAGCAGTTGCCGTCCCAATCAGAATGATTGCAACTTATTCTATTGAGCAAGATAATGATTTTTATTTTCAGTTTATTAAATGAAAAATTACTTGTTATAGACGATAGCAATAATAACAAAGACAAAAAAAGGACACATGCAAAATTTGGTGTAAGATTTAGCTTATTAAAATAATGTAGTTCTTGACCGATTGAAATAAAAATGACCGATTAATATAAAAGTCTCTGAATGGACATAGTCCATAACGCATTAAAACAAATGTTAGTCAAAATCAATAAACAGCAAACTAAAATTATATCATCTTTCCCACGCGCTTTTTGGCCGTACCAATTCCGGTGAGGTGCTTCTTGATAGGGGCCTAGGAGGGCTAGGGGGGGGGGGGGGGGGGGGGGGG
>KK500080.1:161125-173400 GCA_000688715.1 Glossina pallidipes
GGGCTAGTGTACAGAAAAACGTGGTTCAGCGCAGGAGACGAGGTCGGCGATGATAACGCGTGGAAGTTGTGCGTACCCAGAGAGCTTCGTTCATGTTTAATATTGGCAGCTCATGCATCCCCATCCGCAGGACATGGAGGAATACACAAAGCCCTACAGTGGCTAAGAGAAAAATATTACTGGCCCGGGATGACGACCGAGGTGAAAGACGTAGTGAGAAACTGTGAGGTGTGCTGTTGCAGCAAAACAGGAAGAACCCAGCGACCACCCATGGGTAAGCAGCAGATTACCGAGCGGCCATTCCAGCGCCTGTACGTGGATTTCATGTGACCGTACCCGCGATCCAAAGACGGCGACACTAGCATATTTGTCTGCTTAGACCATTTTTCGAAATTCCTGCTACTCAAACCCATGCGGAAGGCTAGTGCTGAGGGAGTTATAAAATACCTGGAACAGGACGTGTTCCATATATTTGGGGTACCCGAATTAATACATTCTGGGACACTCATCTTACCGATGTCGCGGCTTCATTGCGGAGTGCAGTACATAGCGCCATAGGCATGACACCCTTCTATGCACTATTCGGGTTGAACATGATGCAGCGTGGGTATTCATACAAGGTAGCTCGGAAGCTACGGGGAATCAGAGATAATGACGTTAACCTGAGGTGCATCCCCGATAAGCTAGCACTTGTAAGGGATATTATCTCCGGGAGGCTGAAACAGGCCTACGAAAAGTCCAAACGAACCTATAACACAAAAAGTAGGCCAATACAGTTCAAGGTAGGGCAGGTAGTATATCGAAAGAATTTCAAACTAAGTAACACTACGGAAGGGTACAACACGACGCTTGCACCGAGAAATATCCGATGCATGGTCACCAAAGTAATAGGGAGCTCTCTGTACGAGTTCAGTACTGAGGCAGGCCGTAGGCTGGGGGTATACCATGCCAAGGATATTTATTCTCTCTGAAATTCCCTTGCACGTCTAAGCGAAAGATAAGCCCAGCCTGGCTAGCTCAGTCGGTAGAGCATGAGACTCTTAATCTGAGGGCGTGGGTCGAAGCCACACGTTGGTCCGAAATTGTCTGAGTATCAGTAGTTGGTCTGTCTGCGCACGAGTTGACGTACAAATTCCATATCGTCAACGATATCGATGGGTCCGAGCTGTAACGTCCGCGAACAATTTAAGGTAGGGGATCTGTCGGTCTGTTTGTACCAAAAATGTCTCAATAACGGCATGCCGTTATGGGACATCGTATGATTTTGCGGTTCTTTGCAAATAGCGGCTAGCCGCTAGCTATGCAAAGAGAACAAAAAAAAAAATAGCAAAATGATGCGAGAAGAATTTTTGGTGGTGGTTTGGTAGTGCAAAAGTGACGTAGTTTCAGTTTCTTGCAAAAGAAATTTTGCAAATAAATTTATTACCAAAAAGTTTTTTTTTTTTTACATGTTTTCAGTGGCTTGGAAAAGAAAAAGAAGGAAATCTTTTGGACAGAAAAATTTAATAATAAAGACACCATCCTAAGTACAACAAAGTGCAAGAATTACATAGTTTCAGTTGCTTGGAAAACAAAAAGGAGTTTTTTTTTTTGGACAGAAAAATTTAAAAAAAAAAAGAGAAATTGTGCTAATTACTATTTTTGAACGCACAAATCAAGGACAAATTAGCGAAATAGAAGTGATAATGGGTTCGCATGAAAATTTTGAAAAATCCTCGCTACACTTTGGAATAATTTTGAAGCAAAGGACCTAATGGGGAACAGGGAGAGAACCACTGGTGGCAACAGGTAGAAGCGGATCGTCAATAAGGTACTGAAACAAATACATGTATATTGATAGAATATTTTATAAATTCCATAAGAAAAAATTCGTGCGCAATAAAAAGAAAAAAAAATAATGTACTGAAAAATTGCATAAAAATAAGAAAAGTAAAGAAATCAATGAACTAACTAAGAGATGCATGTTGATAGAATATAAGGTATGTTGATAGAATATTTTATAAATTCCATAAGTAAATTCGGGCTTGATGAAAAGTAATGTACTGAAAAATTGCATGGAAATATAAATCACAAAAAAAAAAAAAAAAAAAAGGAAGAAAGAAAACAAATTATTATGTTTTCAGTTAATAGTAAGCAGGGCTATGCGGAGGAGGCATGCAGGAGGGACGGTAAGTGACCGAGAACAATTACCGACGGACGCCGAACCGACCAACGAACCACGGGCAAGAGCGACAAAAATGTAAATAAAAAGGGAATGAACAAAAAAGCGGGAAGAGTCTCATTGCTCATAAAGAAAGAACGCCCGCCACACAGTCTTAGACAGTCTTAAACAGTCCTAAAAGTGTTGAGGTTGCAGTGCAACCGACATTGGTATGAGTTGCATGACACTTTGTTTGTTCGACATGTCGTTTAGCGGCGTTTTTTTTAATACGTAAATTATTTTGCTTTCATACCTCCCTCATGGGCACATTTAAAACATTTAAAACCCATTTACAAAAAACAAAAGTTATGTAATCCGTGATCACTTACTTCTGGCTGCTATAACACGACGATGAGCGTGTTACGGGGCGCCCTTTTATAATCGTGTCCTATTACATACATGTTTTGACTATATCTGTCCTCAACCCTCACTTATATATGTGCTTTCGCATATCTTATTATGAATGCTACCTTAGGTATGATCAAACATGTGAACATGGCCGCTTTGCTATGTTGTAATCTCAGCTCTTACTTATATATGTATTGTAAGGGTACTTTTATTTATATCTTACCTTACCTTATAAGGCTACCTTAAGTACCAACTCGTATGATCGTTCATGTTCTTATGTCTGTCTTATTGTTATTGCTGATCTAGGTACCCAATCGTATGATTTTGTAAACCTCGAAGCCGTTGGGTATGTGAATCAATTATTTCTATATTAACCGTTTCAAACCTAAGAACCACAGCCGTATTGCTGGCATGTATAAGATATGCTACGGCATATTTAGTAGTACAGTCTACAAATCCAATCTTAACATATGTTGCCTTTGGCCTCCACGTTAGTGTAACACATCGCCACTTTATTTGTGTAACGCCTATACGCGACTGTTCAATCTGAACCTTAGGCTCCACGAGGGTGCTGCTCTAAAAGGATTGGAGGCAGTAAAAAGATCGATGTACGTGTAAGAAATAGGAGGGCGGGGGAGGGAGTGTTTCAAATTTTATCCGACAGACACTCCACCGACGATCACACCAAAAAAATGCACATACTTCAATCTAGCGATCCAACGGTCGGACGAAACCCATTCACCGGACCGGCTGATTTCATGCCCCGGGCTACTCTATTACCTGTCCTACATACGATATTCACAGGCCCATGAATTTCTATGGAAGATACCGAAGTTGGGTTCGACTGAGCTACTTTTCTCCGAATAAAGTAACCTCTAATTCATTTTTATATTTTCGTTACAAAAAAACATTACAAGAATAATTTATTGTATGTAGAAAAAAAATAAATCCCGAAATCGATAGTTTAAGAATTGTTGATTTTTAAATACATCAAAGCTTCAAGAATATATAAATTATGATACAATAACTTTTTAATTTGGACTTGTCCATTTTTGCGCTGCTGCACATGGTTAACGGGAACAGTATTAAATATATGTTGAAGCTCGAGAGAATTCCATAAGTCGACAAATTTAATGTAAAGCCATTATTATCATTCTATCATACTATAATCATACATTAGGAATTTCGTACATATAAAATCTATTTGATAAATAATTCCGCATCACGCTTCCTTTAGGGATTTCATTCTAGATAATTTCTTTTTCCTCCAAAAAGTTCTGTTAATCTCCGTTTACCATCCCGCTTTCCAAAAAAACCGCGCAAAACAAAAGCTTTGTCACAAAATATATCCTCCTGTCAAATTCTTTTTCGTGTGCGAACTTAACAATCCAAAAGATGCAAGGTTACATTCTTAACAACAATTGTTAAGCTAAACCACAAGTTACATGCCATATTATCCGAAAAATTTAGAGAGTGAAATTTATAAACTAATAAGACATGATCAATTCTGCCGAACGCCTTCGAAATGTCGGGGCAGATAATATTCGATTGCGTGTGCTCGAAAAATGCTTTGAAATATTTACCCCAAAACTCTAGAAGCTTAGTGGAAATTTTTGGAGGAATAGAATATTTGGAGGAAGAGAATTTTTGGAGGAATAGAATTTTTGGAGGAATAGAATTTTTGGAGCCATTTGCGGCACCCACTTTGGACTTACGAAACTGGTAACCTCAACGATTTGTAGGCCAGTTTCTGATAACTGGTCGATAAATGAAAACGTTCGCATATTATGGCGCGCGCTATGGTATTTTTAATACCTAAGTATCCTAATAACAACGCAATCGCTTCCTTGTTGTTCTCTGTATCATTATTATGATGCTAAAGATGATTTACGGTCGAGACTACAACGCGCCAGTGAACCCCATCATTGCGTCAATCTTAAATGAAACAGAGAAGTCTCCGACCGATAAAGTAAAAATGGTGACTTAAAAACCATATTAATTGAACGCTTTTTACTATGTGAAAAAGTGAATTTACATAAAATACAAGGAGATCTCACTTAGTATATCGTCTCACACTCATTTTGACAACCTTCTCAAAAATATTTGAGTACCTAAAATTCAAAACATTGTCTTAATTGCTCCTCGAAGTACAAAGAAAAACGAACTACTCAAACAAGCAAATCTGATCTATCGGAAGGTAAATAGTAGACAGGAAGCTACATTAGTACACAGGGAAATATTCAATATATTTAATACTTGCAAAAAGATTTATTTCGGTATGCAAGTATAGAACAGAGTTTTGTGTGCCCAAGAAAATCATGGTTTTATATGTCGATAAATTATACTACTGTCAATATGAATACAGTGAATAGTGTGAATATAACGTTGATCAATTCAAACAAATTTTTCTATCTTTCCTTTCAAGCGCTTGTGAAGAAAAACACGAAATTAAACACACAAATGACCGCACATAGAAGAACAAATAGTTAAAACAAAATAATAATAAATATTTTGCGTTTATTGTCTAAATTTTAATTTTGATACTCTCAACATCTAATATTCGCATTTCATTTATGCTTTCGGAAACGAAAACGAAGTTTTCCTTTTAATTTTATGTCTATGTACAGACGCACATATATGTTAGTGATAAATAAAATAGCATTTGCAAATTTTATTAGCCTTAAATTATAAACCTCCTTCTTCTAAGATGATACATACTCCGCCTAGTACGTCACACTCACAATGCTTTGCATATGACAGACGGCGCAGATTGAGAAAAGATCTTTACGAATAACACACAGAGAAGCAACACTAACGCGGAAATTTTTGCCAGCTTAATTAATCTGTTTATCCAAGCAGAAAACCAATTAGGATCCAAAGGCGTTACTCAAGACACAAGTAAGTATGAACACATCCTAACCGCGTTATCACAGGAGGTCACTACATTCGTCTTTGACTATGTAAAAAAACAACCGAGCAGTAATAATAAGTACGAGGAATTAAAAAAATTTTCAGCGAAGCCTCCAGGTTGGGTCAACGAAGGCCTTCTTCGTCGGAGTCCTATCGCCACTTATGCATAACAGCTGGTTCCACATTAAGCAGGTTAAGTTAGAAAGTTACCGAGGAATTTGTCAGCGGCCTTAACTGGCTCCAACACTAAGGATATAAATAGAGAAGCTGAATTTTGTTTAATAGTGGATGCCTCAACTGTAGCTTTAGGCGAGGTTTTACAGCAGACACTAAACGACTTAGTAGAACCATTAGCCTTTTTCTCTAAAAATTATCCCCCTCTAAAATTAAGTAAGTCGATTGCGAACTCTTAGCGATTATTTTAAGTATTCAATATTTTAATCACTTAGCAGAAGGTGGAAAATTCACGGGCGTGTGCGCGACCGTAATTACCCTCCACACTTAGAAATACTGTCTATAAAAAAATGCATAACATTTCTCACCCTGACACCAATGAGTAATCAAGTTAATACTAGGACCAGCAGTTGTATACACCATCAAAAATCTAAATCTAATTGAGTATATTCATCTAGATATAGTCGGCCTATTACCGACGCCTAAAAATCACAAATATATACTTACTATAATTGATCGTTTTACTCGCTGGCCGGAGGGACATCCTTTTAAACGCGACAACGAGTCACCAAACTCGTAAAATTTTTGGGTAGTCACAGCATCACTACCTTGCCATAAATATTTCATAGAGCAGTAGGATATCATGTTATAATCATCATTACACTGTGCAGTAATATACTTTGTAAAGTGAAATCTTTTCAAATTGTAATCGAGTGAAACACCTATAGTTTTGATGTCTAAGCAAATCTGTATTTGAGCTCAATTCAAGAATAAAACACGAGAAATTGACTCGAAATTTAATATCAAAATAAAAATCTTTTCCAATACAATTAAGGATTACAAAAATAGGCAAAACAAAGTTCAAAAAAAAAAAAAAATACATTAAAACGAGCTCTGGCCATGACTCTATCATATCCTCTACTGTAAATCACAAATTTAATCTCATAATCCACCAAACTCATTGCAGATAGATTCAAATGATAAAATCTTTACTTTTTACTAATCTTGAACAATTTTACAAAATTTTTCAAATCCAAAAAAAGATTCTTCATACATCGTTTAACGGCTCTGACTCGTCTTCATATGGAGAAACCGTGAATTCTGTTGTCGAATACTTCCGCCGATGTTTTTTACTGCTGATGCCAATGCATCAAATAATTACCCATATCAAATCATAAACTGTAAAGATGTGTGCCTATATAGTCCTTTTTATGACAACTCATGTTTTGCGTGCCTCAAGAGGGCACCGCTAACATAAGATGTCTGTCTTGTCTTCAAGGTCGGTTCAAACCTAAAGCTACAGAATTAACTAATTTAAGAACTATTTTATAATATCAATTGCCAAGGACCGGAGGCTGGGCGTACGTGCCTTTGCTGAGCTAGCTGGTTCGAGGAAAAGGCTAGCACGTACTTACGTTTAACTAAACACACGGACGGACGAAACGTACCTTGTGGGCATACCCTAAGCCTTAAGCGTTTCTTTGCCCATGATGCCTATGAGAGACTGCGAAGTTTGGTCCAAAGACCTCCAAAATACTCAGCACAAAAAAATGTAAAATTTTTTTTCTTTTTATAATTGATAAGAGACATTTTTTGTACTTTTGGTTTAATAAAGAAAGTAAAAGATAATTACATTTGTATTCATATAAACTTTTCAACGTTGAAAAGGATTAAAAATATTTAATAATACATGTTAAAGAAGTTGAATAAGGGAAATATACTTATAATAATATGACTTTACTAACCTATGCTACGATACAAAAATTATGAGTGCAAATGATCAAAAACAACGAAGAATCTCATAAGACGATAAGTGGAGTTGATGATAGTTGGGCACTTCTGCCAATGTTGAAAATAGTGATGATGTTGAGTTAATTAAGTAATGTATACGATTTTTTTCTCATTTTAAATTTTATACAGTATGGAGGCAGCAATGTTTTAGTTGTTTCTCTTTTCATCTCATAAAAAAAAAAAAATAAATAGAATATGGCACGTAATGAAATGTTTTACTGAAACTCTTTACTATACAATAATTTATATCTTAAAATCCTTGAACAATCAAAATACTCCTCGTATTTCGTTCAATTACAATTGACATTACTTATGTTCTATTAAACAGGTGGCTAATACACCAAAAATAGTTTCACGTCATTGGCTTATACATCGTTATTGTCAATCATTAAATATTCATATGATCTTTTCCATTATCATATATGTAATAAATATTTAAAGCTTGCTTTAACTGATCAAGTTTTTCATTTCATTTTTCTGGTAATACGATTTTGTCCATCAATTAAAATTAAACGCAAAATTTTTTTCTATTGTTTTTCCATATCTTTAATTCATGAACTTCTCGCCTTAATCACCTTACACAATTGTATGTACATTCTATGTTCTTTTCTAAAGATCACATGATATGATCGCCATCTTTCTTTTTCTCTGATCAACTTTCTAGAGTTACAATTTCGGAGATTGCACATTTTTTATTTTTTTTATTGAAGTCAATCGCAACAAATTTTCAAAAATTGTATTTATGTTAAAATAAGTTCAATATGATATAAAGGACAAACAACATAATTATAATTAATACGCGAAATGTTTGCTTAATAAATTTCCTCGTCTATTCGCGTACAATTTTTTTTCGAGTTCTTATATCGGATATACCGGTCTTTTCCTCCAATTCATCGAAATTTTTTTATATATATGATTTCTTAACATTATTCATTGCTTTACATAATTCATTTCATTGCTTTGCATAATAAATATATATAAATGAAGTTATAACTAATTTAATATTTGTTATAAATTTTCTGCCAAATCCTTTTTATACGTGTATTATTTTAAAACATATTTTTCCATTTTCGGTGTTTAAACCAGAAGTCTATCTTTTGAATAAATCTCCCCAAAATTATTTGGTTTCGCTGATACGGCCCTCTTCTTTTTGTTCTGTTTGTATGTCAGAACAAAAAAAAAACCCAAGAAAATGTACCTAAATGATCAACGTCAATTTTTTTTTCCGTGAGTGAACTTAACAATTCCTACAACGCAAGCTTGCATTCTTAACGAAAATTGTTAAGTAAAACCATATGTTATAGCAGCTTCCCTTGTCTGAGAGGGATTAATTTCATAAATTCACAGAGAGTGCAACAATGTAGATTCATGTATCGATTTCGAGGTATTGTTTGATCAAGAAACTTCATTTTATTGTCCACATTAAGTTATTTTTAAACAAAGATAGGTATGTATTAGGCCTGGTGAGTTTGACGGCCAATGACTTACAAAAAGCCAATTCATTAGCTAGACCAGACCAGTACTTGAACATGTCTTAGACGAATGGCCTGCTTCCTTTAGGTGTCGTATCGACTCAATTAAGTCAGTTCAAAAACAATTCCTACTTTTAGCCCTGAGCAATTTTCGCTGACACAAGCTTCTCCTGTTGCCTCTTTATGGAGATAGACTGCTTTGATCATTTAGGGCCTTATCCTCACTAAAAAAAACGTAGACTTATCCTTGGTGTTTCCTTTCTAGTTAGGTTAATAAATGGCACTATTTAGTCGCCGACGCTATTAGGTGAGGTAAACTTCAATGTTCCTGGTTCCTTTTCTAGAAAATTTATTTTCATAAATTCCACCCAATATTGTTGCAACTATGAGATTTTCAACCCATTTAGGTGTCCTTAAAAGATATTAAACCTACTCTGTAATATGCAAGTTTCACCTACGTCGTATTAAAACTAACTGTTAATCATTAAAG
This sequence comes from Glossina pallidipes, assembly GCA_000688715.1. Classification (NCBI taxonomy): domain Eukaryota; kingdom Metazoa; phylum Arthropoda; class Insecta; order Diptera; family Glossinidae; genus Glossina; species Glossina pallidipes. The sequence goes on from KK500080.1 coordinate 170,511, forward strand.
CTTCGTATGATTCGTAGATAGAACTAAACAGATGTGCACAAGGTTTTTTTTTTCTTTCTCTTGTTTATAAACTTTATTTTATATTTCGTCGTCTTTTTTGGTACATTTTATAAGAGTATATTCGTAATAAGCACGTAAGACTTATTATTAAGAATCTAATTCGACTGTAGGTTTATGTTAGCTAAATTTCATGTGTAAATAAATAAATAAATATATAATAATATGCAAGCACGTTAAAACCAACTAGTACAGCATAAATAATAATATATAATACATTTTTTCCCATATAAGCATTCTCCCTCAGAATTTGTAAAAATCGAACGTAGAGTCCTAAAAATGAACAAAAACCACACAGAATGTGTGTGAGAAAAATTGCGTACGTTTTTTGATAGAAGTAAACAAAAGCTGATATAAATTTCTTACCATATAAGCACTCTCTCTCAGAATTTGTAAAAATCAAACGTGGAGTCTCTAAAAATGGAGAAAAACCAAACAGAATTTGAACATTTTCTCAATTTGAATATTTTCTCAATTTGAATATTTTCTCAATTTGAACTTTTTCTCAATTTGAACATTTTCTCAATTTGAACTTTTTCTCGATTTGAACATTTTCTCATTTTGAACGACTTTATGAGAACGCATAAGTATACCTACAAACGAGAAAGAGATGTCGTGTGATTAAAAACTTAAAACTGTGGCACACACATGTACCTTTTAATTGACTAGCTCCAATTTGAACCATTTGTGCGAGAATTATTCTTGCGTAATTCGAAATATATTTCGAAAAAATAATTATAAAATAAGGGGCAAATTTGACGTTTGTTTGTTTACAATGATACAATCAATAACAAAATCGTCCAAAGGTAAATAAAAAGAAAATTATGTAAAATTTTTGGGAAAGTGAAGTGAAGTGGAATAATTTCATATTATTATTATTATTATTATTATTATTATTATTATTATTATTATTATTATTATTATAATTTTAGACTAATGAAGTAAATTCTTAGACTAAACAAAAAGACATTAAACACTAGCAACACAGGCTATCGGCTCTAATTTATAAAATTACATTAGATATTGAGCCTACTAGTTTGAATAAAGTAATATATTGAATTAATATTCTGTTCTGAAGCTGATTTTAGAATATCCAACGGGTTAATCGTTCCAAATGCAATACTTCTAGCCAAGGAGAAGATAAGGCAGTCACAGAGAATGTGCTTTATAGTAAGAATTTGTCTGCAGATTGGGGAGGAAGACTTTTTAAGATCCGTTGGTGAGTTGCAATTGCATGACCAAGGCGAATTCTCGAAAATGTTTGGATCTTGATTTTCTCAACATTTGTTGGATAGCTTACGATTAATAATCATAAAACCCTAAAAAAAAATGAAAAAAACAAATTAAACACTTGTAACTTTTTACCGACGTGGACGATTTTTTCCAAATTTGCGCATAAATAGTAGAATGTTCCGTAAAGTATATATATATATATGTGAAAAATTTCGGCTTTCTATCTTTTACAATTTGTAAATAACGACCAAAAGCCCATAAACTTTTGTCTAGAAAAACGGAGCTGCGTTCAGTTTACACTTAAGGGCGGGGAGGAGAGAAAAAAGAAGAAACCAGTTTGCCATCGTCAGTGTACATTAAGATAGGGCTGGATTTAATAATGATAAGAATTTATACACTTCAATAAGTATAAAAGAAAGTCAAGGGCGTGAGTTTGAAGATCAACAATGTAGGATACCATTATTATTATTATTATAATTGTTTTACTGTACAAGCTGTACACTTTTTAAATTAAATATTTTCTAAATTATAATTGTAACAAACATATATACTATTCGTATTTAAGCAAATATTGTATTTCGTTGAGTGCAGAAAAAAGACCCGAGAAAATAAATTCGAAATTTGATATAAAAAAATAAAAAACCAGCGCATACGGCATCCGTGCGAGACATACCCGCACTCCAACAAATACATACGTATCATCGTTTATCATCGATGGCTCCCAACCAAACTCCGAAGGAATTATTTTATTTAAAGTTTGTATAAATCAATCCCATAGGAGGCTGGCGCAACGAGGCATTGGCCGTATTGGCAAGTTAGGGTTGCAACTTTCGGAATTTATAAAACAGATCGTTTTCCATCCAAATAAAATAAAAACAACAAAAGCACAACAAGAAATGATAATCCCATTCTTTTAAATTTTAAATTTATTTAAACCATGTATTATTTATGGAGAAATGAAGGACAACCAAAAAACACCATTTATTTTAAATAAAATTTGCTCTGTAGAACTTTTATAAAGTTATGTGTTTGCAAACGTAAGTGTATGTGAAAGCTCACCTCGCCAGTCGGGATCAAAAAATATTAATCTTTCTAGTCAAAAAATATTCTTTTCTCCGCCAAACTTAATAAGTACACTCAGGTAATTTTAGTATTCAATAAATTTTACATGTTACAATTGGTTAAGTAATAAGAAAAAAGCTGATTTTAGAAAGTCCAAAGGGTTAATCGTTTTAAATGCAATACTTCTAGTCAAGGAAAGGTTAAGGCAGTTGCAGAGAATATGCTTTATAGTGAGAATTTGTCCACAACTGCAGATTGGGGAGGAAGACTTCTTCAAGATCCATTGGCGACTTGCAATTGTATGCCCAAGGCGAATTCTCGAAAATGTTGGATCTTGATTTTCTCAACATTTGTTGGATATAAAGGTGGAATTAATTGAGGATTAATAGAAGAGTAGTGTTGATGATGGTATTGTAGATTTCCTTCTGTAATTTTACCTTTAACTTTTCCTCCAATGTATCTTTGAAGATCCAACTTTTCCATGACATCATCCATAATTAGAGGCGCAGAGCCGCATACTTCACCGCTCGATCAGCCT
>KK500080.1:174277-206572 GCA_000688715.1 Glossina pallidipes
CAATAGTGTTAATGTGCGCATGGCTTTTCCAAGCAATGTACTGTATGAAATTTACCTTTGTTAAAATAGAATTTTTTAATTTCATATAAAACATGTAATTTCAGATTTGCATTTCTTGGGAAAACTTTGAACTGCGGACTTCAATGCAAGTCACTTTAGTTTTATTAATATATTAAGATATGAATTTGCCTATAAAGAATGCATAATGTTTTAAAATGAATGGCAAATCAACTCTAATTTTATATTAAATAAGTAAAAGCTAACTTTTTAATTTTCACAAAACATCTTAAAGCAGACTTATTCTTTAATTTTTTATTCATTACAATTCAGTTTGAGGGTGCAGAAGCGAATATAGCTCCCGTTTCAATGTTTAGTAGAAGGTCGGGAATTCAACCTTTTTATCGATCACAAACTTCTCTAAATGGCACTTCATTTATGCATTTCCAGAGTTTATAATATTGATTTCATTAGGGCCACTGACATCAAGCTGGAAATCTTAATGAGGGAACAAAAACAAGATGCAGAAGTTAGACTACCTTTAATAAATGAAATTTTGAGGTTTTTTAAGGTTACTTTTTTTTACTTAGCAATTTGATGCGAGGGAGCCGCCTTCCAAAATTTTTTTTGCCTACATTTGTAGGCAGAATTGTTTTCGATACATTACATTGTATTTCTTACTCTAGCATAAGAGCCACCAGAAGATTAATTTCAAGATCAAATAGGAATAATAGGATTAACATTTGGACAACGCAGTATCTCTCGTGACAAAAATGAAAGGTGACCGGACGCACAAAATCGGCAATACCATAAAGAAAATTGCAATTTCGCTAACACATTCACGATAACTGACCAATTGACTCGTTGACGACCAGTATTTTTAAACAAAAAGGTGTCTAGTTTGTTGTTGGGTGTGCCATTGACAGATCAAGATGTGTTTTCTGAACTGACTAAATAGTTTGGATTTCATAAGGCAGTCACTTCATCTCATCACTCCTAAGGCAATAAGTTGGTTGAAGGATTAAATCGGAAATTTAAAGCAACTTTAGTATTGATAGATAAAACAAGCAATTGGGCTGAGGAAATTTCTTTGTTTCCAGTTTTTTTTTGATCGACCTACAAAGAGGATCTAAATTTTACATCTGGCGAACTTGTATGTGGACAAAATGCTAGACTTTCTAAGGAAATTGTAACCCCTAGCAAGAAAGTTGCAGATATCCTCGTATATCTAAGAAACATTTCAAAAAAGTTCATTCTAAGTTGTTACGTTACCTGAAACCCGGAGTTTACGAATTTGTACCAAAACCCCTACAACTAATATAACACATCAATTTTACAAAAACGCAAGAACACCAAAAAGGTTAGTTTTAATTTAATATAGGTTGAAATTTCCTGGAAGAAATTTCCTGACAGGGCGTCAATTGTGTCTACGTTGATTCATCTTTTTGCTTTTTAGTAACCTAATGCTTTGATTTGAATACAATATTGATTTTCACTCATCTTTACCGATCGATCAAAGACAAAGCAGCGGCTTTTAGTTTCCAAATATTAACATAGAAGGTGTAATGTGTGCGTACATTTGAGGTGGGAGGGTCGGTCTACTTTGAGCAGTGCTCGTTCTCAATAGAGTAAGCAAAATCATAAGAATGGCCTACCGTTATGGAGAACCTCTATTCATAATTCTCTCTCTCCACATAGCGCTATTATTCAAGAGAGAGTCATGAAAAGAGGAAAATTCCAAACTTCTTTTTAACAATTTTTGGTGGGGAAAAAAATTTTGAAAGCTGTCTGCAAGGGTGGATCATCATCGAGCTGAGAGCCTTAAGGAGCACATTGATCACCGTGTTGACTGTTTTCTTTTTACGGAATGGTATTTGATGGATCACGATAGGGATATAAAATATAGTATTGATAGTGTGCCAGCATCTTTCACAACTGAATCATGGAGTAACTGTACCGTAGATGTGGTGTTTGAGTTTGTATTAGATTTTCTTATAAATCGATATTTATGTAGCTTTTGGGTTACTTTCTACTATTTGCTTTTTGTTTGTATATGTGGTTAAGCAAATATAAAGATCGCTGAAACTAGTTTTATGTGTCAAAGAAAAAAAAAAGGGAAGTTGAAACAGAAATTATACCTTAATAGCAGTTAAATTTTTTTGTTTATTGATTAATTACAAAAAAAAGGAAAAAAAGGAATGATGACAAACTAAGCAGTGTACAGGTACCGCTGAGACGGGGTATGCCTGGGTGTGCGTGAGGCTAGAAGACTGGGAATACAGACTAACGGACAAAGAATGAGACAACAGTGGGTGTGCGTGAGGCTAGAAGACTGGGAATACAGACTAACGGACAAAGAATGAGCCAACAGTACAGACAAGGGTCCTTACAGACTGAGTTACAGCATGTTTCAGATTGCGGCCTGCGAGCAGGAACACCTTTAAAAAAAAAAGAAAAAAATTTATGTCATGCATGCACGTCTAGGCAAAATTCATAAAGCTATGCCGCAAGCATATGTATGACAAAGCTTATTTCTCAAATCACCCATGTAACAATATACTTTCGGCTGATTGTCTAGCGACTTTGGAACCCATGCGCTTAGTTCTCAACTTCAAAAGAAATTTCTTACAGTATCAGACAGTAAGTCTATCCTACCCACATCATCTCCCGCAAGTAAACCCAACCTTACTTTTTAGAAATCATGTCTTTACTATATACCCTAAAATCTGATACATTTTCTTTTCATTTTCTCTGTATGCTGAGTCACATGGGCGCTCTTGGCAATTCCCCTGCAGATAAAATTGCAGATCTGAAGACAAGATTGACAAAAAGTATCCAGTTCTCTCTTGGCAGCAGCAGCTTACGGTCGCCATTTATACTCGTTATTTCCACAAATAAATAAAGTTCCATAGTTTATCAACCAATTGCGGGCTAAGACGTGACATTATTTGCCTTATTAACAGGCTGATGTTTAATCACACGGGATGTAATGATTATCTAATCAAAATTAACATAGTAAATGGTCCTTTATATACATATGAGGCCTTGCAATCTCCTGATCATATCCTATTTGCCTGTCCGAATGCTGCCACTTCCCTTCGCTATATCGCAATATTCACATATTCGCAAATTGGATATACGTGATCTCTATGACCGCAACGTTCTTGACATTTTGCGTTCGTACAACTTAGCAGCTTACTTCGTCATATTTTCTTTTTTTAAATTATATGATCAAGATATAGATATAGATATATACGTTTACAGCCAACCGTGATGCCATTCTAAAAGTATGGCTAATTAAACTGTGGTATCTCTGAATGTGACGACATACCTATGCGATGGTTGTTGCTTTCAACATTAGTTGGCGGAAAACTAAGTTAAAGTTAATCAGTGTTGTGCTGAAACCATACAAGAGCACAAAAAGCAAAAAACGATAAATAAATAAACAAAATTTAGGATGGCAAACGTCATGGTTAGGCAAATGCTTGCTTTCTTAGTTATTCAACGAGCAATGGAGACAGGCTGAATACTTATGCATTCAAAATGCTGATTTATTTCAGGGCGTAAAGCTATGTTAAGCAGATTTCTTGTCATACTTAAACAAATTCTAATATTTCTGAGGTTTATCGCTGGTTTCATATAAACTGGAATTCTTATTATTGCAAGAATAAATATTTATTTGAAAATTTTAAGAAATCTTATTTTTATGCTTTAAATATTTGAAGGTCATCATTTGATTAGATTTTATATACTTGCATAACCTTTCCCTTTCTGCTTGCCGTTATGTGTGGCGATCTAAGTCACGGGCTTATATTGACGCTTTTCGGGACTTGGATGTGTATGTATGAAAAATCCCTAAGCCGCCTAATAGACGGCGAGATATGGAGCATTTTCTTTTCTTTCTTCTTAGTCAATTGACAATCGAATAGTTGCCCACATACAGGCCCACGGTGGATAAAAAACTGCGCAGCCCTTCTAGAAGAAAATCGGCGTTTTTATTCCGTAACTTTTGACCCCGTGAAGATATTTTCGGAGCGCTTTTACTCAAATATGCGGTAGGTCTGCCTCTATATTGTGCCGAAAAATGGCAAAGCAAGTAAATACATTTTAAAGTACAACTTAACTATGCAAAAAATACAAATAAATAATTTAATTTCATTAATAAAAAACGATGGATTCTACCATTTTTCTGTTATTTCAGGCACGTTCGTATAAAGAACCAACAGCAAGAAAAAATCGTGCCAATATTCCAAGAAGGATTTTATAAGATTTTCTGCCAACACAATATTCTTTATTTAATAAAATGCACCTTTCTACATTTATCCCACAGTTCAGATTAAGAAAGAAAGCTTGAAAGTCTTTACAGGAGGAAATAAAATTGGAGGGCCACATGCCCATCATTGTTATGACTTGAAGAGCCATAAAATACAAGATGTGGGTTTGCAAAACACACAAGCTCTACCTCACACAAGCTCTACCTCATAAAGACATATTTTTCAAGTGCGTATTTATGGGGAAGCGGGCCCAAACCCCAACTGAAGGTAGTACAAGTTTAATCCTTACATACAAGTTTAATCCAACAATCAACCCACAGTAATGCCACAATTCTTTTAGATATTTATAGAATAGTTAACAAGTTTTTCCCGTGGAAAAGAAGTAAATTATGCTAAACTTAGCAAAATAATATTATGCATGCACGTCTTTTATTTAGTGATGTAAACATATACAATGTTAAGAGCGTGCTTACAAATCAATATAATTACTTAAGATACAGCATTGCTTGAATTAATGTTCATACTGTTGGATAAACTTATGTATATACAAATGATGTACTTAACAACTGCTTTGTGGGGAAAGTCAAGAAAATCAATTTTGCGAAATTTAGAGGGAGTCCATTTTTTGGGCTCCCTCCCATATACAAGCTCTCGTCAAAAATATGCGTTTAAGTATGAAAAAGGTATAATGAGAGGCATTTCATCACAAAAGTTAATAAGTTGTATTTCGCGAAGTGAGGTTGTTTAATGAAGAGACTAGCTCGATTTTAAAGTTTTTAATTGTTTAAAACAGAGTTTAATTGTGGAGTGTTCATAAAGAAAGTCCGAACCAATCCGCTTTCAATGACGTTCGGTTTTTGGTCAAAACAAGTTAGTGTACTAAATTTCATTAAAATATCTTGAAAATTGCGGCTTTTATGTCAAACATAAATTTAAAAATACATGACAAGAGGCAGGCACCACAAGTGATGTAAAGTATAGAAGCTAATGAACTTTCTATATGATTCATTGAAGTGATTAAGATGAAATATTACGAAACGATCCATGTTCTTCGCCTTACTTTTTTCTCTATACGCTTTGCTTTGCTCTTATTCTACATACAACTTTCAAATTCCAACATATTTTGATGAAGTTTATTATATTGACATATTTTGGCTCAAGAACGGGATTGCATAGGACCATTTTTGCGACCACTGTCGATATAAATCCTTATTTCAAAAAAATAGTTGCACAAAGTAAATTTCCATTTTTAACAATTTTTCGCATATTGAATGGTGTACCAAATTCGAAATGTTCGTGCTAAAAAGTAGGTTTTACACATGTAAATTTATTGAGCTATATTTGAAACCTATTTGTATACTTTTTAAACCCGATCAACGATAAAGCTTTTCAAAAAGTAATTTGTTTAAAGATGAAATTTCTAATTTCTATTAATTTCGTCAGTTTCATTATAGGGTGGTGCATTCATCCATTCTTCCTTATTCTTATGCGATAATAACATTTTAAATTGTCCAGATGAGATGTTTTGATAAGCTACCGAACTATACATATATTTAGCATTGCACAAAAATAACTTACATATACTGCCTTTCGGGCAGGCACATTATCCTTTCGGTACGGTACCACAACTAATGTTGCGTTACATTTGTGTTATAATAACCAGTTTAACTTTTAATATAAAGAACTGTATATAATTTTCTTCTGTTGATTAAACAGTCTACTGTTTACATTTATTTCAATTAGTTGCCATAGAAATACATGAATAGTTATTTAACCGCTATATCGCTATCAGTCTACTTAAAGATTATGTGATAATTAACATATAAATTTCTAGAAACTTTTATGCTTTGTATTAGCAATGAATATATGTAAGTAACAAAATAAAGTGTAAACGACAGAAGAAAACTTCAAAGCATTCATTCAATTCATTTATACAAACTTAAGCTGCTTCAATAACAAAAAAAAAAGAAATAGTAGTTATAAAAGCAAACAGACTTAATTTTCTTATGATATATTAATTTTAAAGTTTTCGAAGAAATTAAAATATTTTGTACCTACCACCAAAAGTTGCGATTATACTAATTTTAATATTCCACGTTTAATGCACATTCCCATATATATAAACTTTCCAATGAATTCATATATGGTTTTCTGTTTCTTGTCGGACTTTTCAAACTTTCCATTTGATTCAACTTCGCAGATAAAATTATTGTATTTTTATTCTCGGTAATCTATGCTTTCTAGTAGATATTAATTCGAAATTAAATACAAATATTTACAAGGACCTTATAAACATTTAGGTTAAAAAGTGGCATTGTAGCGATCTTGATTTGGTGGGTATCCAAATATCTAAGGTATGCCCCAAGTCGAATAAAGATTTCTTACTTGCTAAGTCTTAATTTAGTTAACTAATGTTGCTACATACATCACAATTCAAATTTTGTAATAAATATAATTAAAATTATTGTATGTTAACAATCATCTTAATGGGCATCAAAGCAAAAAAGAGGCAAACACAAAACGGTTGAGGTTTATATTTTGGTTACGTAAAGACTATTAAAATGTATCTTAATTTGCATTCTTATACCCACCACCCAAACTTAAAAAATTACAAACTGTCTAAATTCTTCATGAAATCTACCATCTATCAGCATAAATATCGCAAAGCGACGAAGATCGAGGGACAAGAACATAAAATTAGTAATTTTTCACAATTTTCTTTCGAACGAAGGCATTCAAAAGTAAAAGTTTTAAGATGAAAATGTCTTGAAAATATTCTAAATACTTCCACGCAAAATAACATTTATTTTTATGAAAGATTTTTCAGAAAACTTTTGCTAGTGATATCATTAATGTTTATCTGCGGCGAACTGAATCAAAATCTAAGAGAAGGAAAAATCTTGACGGGCGTAAGAGTCTTGTCTTAAGAAGAATTTTTTTTTTTTCTTTTTTTTTAAAGAGATAAGTATACAAGAATCTACAGTGATAATCTAAACCTTGTAACTGTTAGTCTTCTTTTTTATTAAAGAAGCTAAGTATTCTGGCAAGCAAGCTTTTTTGTTTTCCCGCTTTTGGATAAACTTATCTTATTAATGTCTTTTAGGTGAGCGAAGGTGTATGTCTGTGTAAACAAGATATTAATTTTATTGATTTTATGCCACTTCTCGTAATTTGCTTAAGGGTTTCCTTTTAATTCTTGTGATTTACGTAGCCATTCCGCTGCTGTTGTTGTTGATACTGCTGCTGCTGTTGCACTGTATTCATTATGGCATTCATATCCACGATGACTGCATCCGGTATAGTGCAAGTACTATCCAACTCAGTTTGCCCTTCTAAACTGACGTGACCGTTCGGTGTGCTAATGGGTAATTCCTGTATAACATAACAAATAAATCAAGAAATTAGTCACAATTATTTTCGCTGCATAAAGCATTATAAAAAGTTTTATAACTTAATATGAAAAAGGTTTGCGTTTTCTTTTACATATCGTGCCCGCCTGCCTTACACACACCCGCATATTGTATTGTATTGTGTAAAAGATCTGTAAACGTAGCGTTTAATTCAAAAATTCCGTCAAACACTTTATAAAATAAAAATTTCAATTTACAACCTAGGTTTTAGAGATTTTTTCTGGGTAAATTTAAAATTTAAACCAAGCAGAATTATTAGGCTTAATAGCCATTACCTGGTAAAGAATCGCAGCAGCATCCAACGCCATTAATTCTTTCCGCGACAGCGCCTCAACTACAGCTGCTGCATAACAATCACCCAGCATATTGTTTGTTGTACGTATTCGATCTCTTTTTCAATAAACATAAAATGCAAGGAAATGAAAATATGGAAAAACCATAAAAATCCTCTTTTAAATATAACTTACACAAACCAATCGACAGCAAACAATAGAGTAACATCTTGCACGGGAGCGTCTATAGCCGTTAGCACTACTAGCAGTAAAACTAACGCGGCGCTTGGCACAGAAGCCGAACTCATTGAAGCAGCTGTCGAAGTAAGTAAAACAGTAACCAGTTCACCGAAACCTAAAGTCATGCCACTCATTTGAGCAATAAATATTGAAGCAACCGAAATGAAAAGAGCTGTGCCATCCATATTAATGTTGCAGCCAATTGGGAGAACAAAACGTGTTATTCGCTGATCCACCCTCAACTTATCGTTAATGCAACGGAATGTAACAGGAAGAGCAGCAGCACTGTGTGGTGACGAAAATGAGGAAAGCAGCCACATGTTGATCCAGGGTTTTTATTGTGCATATCGCATTTAATTTTGGATAATTTTTTTTTGTGTTTTATATAGTTTCAAAGTTTTACAGTCGGTCCAATGCGTTAACAGTCGTCAGTTATTTGTTTAATAATATTTTAGGTTGGAAAATTATAATAAATTTTCAGACAGTTTTTAGGATAAATTATAAAGGTCGCACACATATATATAAAAATCAAAAAGAAGGAAAAAAATATTTGTAGCAACGATAACATTATTTTGCAAATTAAAAACTTTTTTCATAATATGTAGTCTTTTTTGTTAAAAATATCATTTAACCATACAAAGAATGATTAATGTGGTTAAGAGAGAAAGAGAGAGAGGGAAAGAGATAGTAAAAGCTTACGTTGAAGCAGTCGCAAAAGCTGTTAGCATAGCTTGTATTAGTCCAGCGTAGAATTTGAATGGATTGCGACGAACAAATACATAATAGATTGCTTGCATGATTATAAACTGATAGAGTACTACGCCGATTGTAACTGTTAAGATGAACCACATCAATTGCGCCATAACCAAATGCAGATCGGTAACACCCAAAATTTTACCAGCAATCACCGAACTTATACCAACAGGTGTCAACCACATAACGCACGTAACCATCTTCATCACGACCTCAAATATAGCGGCGAAAAAGTCCACCACCACTTGCCCTTTGGAACCAATTGTTCCTAGGAATGTGCCGAATACCAAACAAAAGAACACAATACCTAACGTGTTGGTACCACTACGATATTGTATGACTCGTATAAGAGCGGGTTCTGTAATTTCTTCACGTTGCGCCTCAGCACCTTGTTCTATTTCGATGCTCTCGTCAACCATAGTTTCATCAACGTTTTCATTCACGGTTTCATTGAACGCGTGCAGAACAGCAGGTTTAGGCACGTAAACGGTATGTGCTTGTTGAAACGATGCCTGAAATATATTATCAGGAAAGACGTTTCTGGAAAGAGGGAGAAAACGACGTCCTTAAATTACAAATTTCGAAAAAAAAGTAAATATTTATATTTGCCAATCGAATTCACTGCTTAACAGCTCATTATTTTGAGCTGAAGTCATCATACTCCACACAGCTTGTGGTATAGGATAAATTAAGGGAGAGTCAATATAGACCCATTTTTCATTATATTAGTCGATTGGGAGTTATTTTCTCAACCAATTCTAATTTGCTTGTCTGTCTGTTCGTCTATCTAGTTGTTGTGTCCATACATTTGTAATTCGCAAAAGTGCTTACGTGACAAAAACTTCCAAATTGCAAATTATATATATTGCAGTAATAATACTCTCGGTATTCTAAATTGATGTAAAAAATTTGGATCGAATGGGACCATTTTTTTAACTCTATCCCAAATAACTGTTTTTACGGAAATTAAAACATATTATCGTTTGCTCCATAAAAGCAATTTGACACAAGAACTAATTGTACCACATTTTTCGACCTTTTTTGCTGCTGATGTCCAAACTTCTGCTCATTATGGGTCATACCGAAATCACGAGAGAACCTCACACAAAAAATAAACTTAATATATTTATTTATTCGATCTTTTTTGCTTTATTTTCACAAACTATTTTGCAAAGTTGCTGCTAGGACAGCGAAGCTGAAACATAGCAAAATTTTTTGACCCATTTTATGCTTTACCATAACTTTATTGCACACAATTGAATTTGAACTATGGCATTGTTTACCTTCCCAAATCCAGTAAACTATCCAATAAATTCACGGCAGCTCGTCTGTCGGTTGAACGGTCAATGGAGTTGTGCAAATCTGGATCGCCAGGGTGGATTAGTGTTACCAACGCTATACCTAAAATAGCATTTAGCAGTGAAGTGCTTGCAAAGTACACCAAAGTTCGTAGAGCGATTTTGCCATTCATACGAGCATTCAAACTGGCGGAACCAGCAATTAAGCTTGATATAACTAAAGGTAATATCATCAGCTTCAGAATACGCATAAACAGCTCACCGGGGTAAGAGATGAGCATAATGGAGTCTTCATGAAGATGGAAGGAACGCAAGGAGAAACCTGTAAATGAAGAAATCAATTTTAAGAATATATTTGGATTGTGTACATCTCTGCTCGTTCTGATTATTGTGGATTAGTATAGAAATAATATATATAATATATACCAACAGACTTATAAGAAGAAGACCTACAAAAATCACTTAATTTTTATTGGAGTCTAGTCTTCGTGATATCTAATATGACTTTTGATTTGGGAAAATTCATCCGTAAAACCTCTGCCTATAAGAAGTTAGCAAGAAAACTCAACCATCGCCAAAAGCTCTAATTTTCAATATTTCACGGCGAAAATTAGTCCAAGGAGTAATTTCTCCCAAATAATAATTTCATTAAATTTGAAATATGTTGATATGTTAGGTGGGCCCCACCAAATACAGTTTCCATGAAAATTGCGCCTGCACATGGCAAAAAAGTGGAACATATAGCTTTGTATGATGAAAGTAATTGAATAGTAATAAAATCTTTAAAATTAAATTTACTAATTTGGACAGTTCACATCTTGTGCACCCTCCAGCATAAAGGGTTTCAAGAAATGTATGTATTTATATGAAAACAAGTTATAATTTTTGGAGTGTTATCATGGAAAGGAATAACCAATCATATTAGGCAAAATGGTAAAGGGCATGGAATAAACGACCTTAAGCTTATTTGTTCATGAATCCTTAAGCTTGATCTCAGGATCCGAATTTCTGATGTGCTTCGAGATAATTGGTACAATATGTGCTGAGAGTTGGCGTCCAAGAAGAAATTCTATTGGAAATGGATTAGATCGAGTACTTTTTACGCCCCCATTCATGATTTATTTTGAAAAAATTTTCATATGGAAAAAATTTAGAATTTTCACAATTTCTCCAATATTGTTAATCCTCTCTCATATAAACGTTCCAGCGAAAAATTTGGAATATTTTATAACGAAAATGTGCCTATAATAATAATCTGACATAAAAATCAATTTAGTCAGATGTGAATTACGTGGTTCTATTTCTCATAGTAATTGTCCACGTAGTAATTCTTATGAAAAGGAAGCCTGCCATGTCAATTAAGTACAATTTTTAGCTCTTTAGGGGGACAGTAGGTAAACAATTATGGGATCTTTGACAAGAAAAAAAATGTTAAATTTGGACAATGTGTGCTCATAAAAAAGTCCTCATGAAAAGAATGAAAAGCAAGCCTTTTTTTAATTATCAAATGACAGTTGTCAAAATGAATGAACTGTACTGGGCGAAGTCTAGATTGCTTAATGATCGGCTTTGCCCGACGATAATGGTTTTACTTGATCTTTTTCAATTATTTTTCATCTGTCGTTGTTGGCGCTATAGTCTGAGAATTCTCTCAAATCAACACCCGTCAGCGAGAAGATATCCTCCAATCTTTGCGATCAATTCATATAAATCAGTTCTAACAACCGGACACTCATGAATTATTTCTATATAGGATGATAAATCTGCGAACGTATCCAATTTTGCCGAGAATAAAACTTTTGTGGAATATGGAAAAACAAATATTAAAGTTAAGCGTTTTATGTAGTAAGTAATTTCATATGAATTATGCGAAGATGGCGAAGAATTTGATGTAGTATGTAAGTAAATTCATAAAAATTATGCAAAAACCGTGGAGAGTAAAATCAAGCTTTCTCTGTTATCTTAGGAAAGAAAAACGCTCGAGCGTTTTAGTCAAAAGGGAGTCAAAGTTTCCTGTTAAGCAGTTTCGATTGCGAAAAACAATTTCAAATCGATTCTTGATCCTCATGTTGACAAGTTAACGGAATGTTGGGTTCAAATGTACGCTTTAAGTGACGGATATCCATCTGCAATTCTCATTCTTTTAAAATATTTCTAATTTTCGAAGTAAACGCTCCTCGATTTATCCCAGCAAGTTCTTTTAAAACTTTCTATCCTTTCCAGCAACAAAAACATACGTGCTTTCACGCAACTCTCACTGAATTTACTTTTCAAACAAAACATGAAAGCATTTCAATACATTTCTTAAGCTATTATTCGCTTACAATCCGCAAAACCCACTAAACTAAACCATAATTAAATAAATATTCTAAATAACGCAAATATCAATGCCCACTTACCCAAAATGACGCCCAAACTAACGCCGGATAGAGTCACCAATAGCATCAAATTTTCGTCAATCCATTTTCGGTATCCTTTTAATTCACGTGGCGCCTGACAATGTTCTGTAGTTTTGGGTGGCAGTTCCGAA
Source organism: Glossina pallidipes (assembly GCA_000688715.1). Lineage (NCBI taxonomy): Eukaryota > Metazoa > Arthropoda > Insecta > Diptera > Glossinidae > Glossina > Glossina pallidipes. The sequence goes on from KK500080.1 coordinate 187,052, forward strand.
CCGTGAACGGTCGTGGAGTTGGGCGGACCCATTTTAGCAAAAAGGTAATCTGAAAAGTGTTCAGATTTTTCCATTTTACGAGTATTACTAAATCAAAAAATGACCTCAAGTTGTACGGAGACGATGAAGAAACCAAGAATAATTGAAGGAAGTAACCACCAAGAGCGTAAATGTACTTCGTCCACGACGAACTTTTTTATTCGATAGCTTAAATATACGCGATATGTAAACAGGGAACAAATAGCTAGCAACGACAATCACGTGATAATGGAATATGCTTAAGTGCTATTGGTTCGTAGTTGTTTATTAATTTCTTGTTCGCAGTTTTGTTAAATCCTTAGTATTTTGCCTTTTTTAATAAAAATGAAAAATTTGTAAATGTATGTATATGTGTTGCAGATATACGTGAAAGTGATATTACTTTTTTTTGTGTTAGTTTCAACTATTCAACAACTCATTATGGCTTCTTTAAATATATGTGTACGTTCGTTATAATGCGTTTAGAGATGCTGCCGCCGCTCTTGAGATTTCTACTTTGCTTGTTTTTTTAAATCGCTTCGGTATATTATTGATTTTTCAAGTATTTAATATTAAACTTTAATATATTTATTAAGTACTCCATTGATTCAAATACTGATGCCTTCAACATACAACAAGAATGCGTTGGTTGTATTTTTTGTATTGGAAACGTTTGTCTAATCTCGCTGCTACCGATGAGGTGTGGTCTTCTTTTTATGCCACAAATGCGGCGGAGAATAAATGCATATGTTTTTCCTGTCCTTCTTATTAATAAATTCGTTTGGATAATTGAAATTCGTCTGATGCAGTAGTAAGGGCTCCGTTGTTCTGACAATCTCAAGGATACTCTTAACGAATGCAATTATAAGTACTCAAAAAAATTATTCGCTCGATTTCGAGTTCCAAACTTATTGTATTATAAAAACTGAAATTAATTTTGGACCCAAAAATTTATTGTTGTGGTGGATAATTTTCAGTCTGTGTTCAACTTTTTAACTTGCTCTGATTTTTAATTTGTTTAAGCTAAAATAGAAAATCAATATCGTCGAAGTTCGTTTGTTTAGTGTGCGACGACCATCACTCCAATAAAACTTTTTGTTCTGTTTCTTTAGTATGTATAAAATCCAAAGAAATGATTCAATTTAGTTCCGTAAGTGAACTTAGCTCGATATTACTTAATTTGATAAAAGTTATGAAATAATTTGCTTTTAAATAAATGCTTTACATATTTCTTTAATTTATTTGCACAAAAATGGTGCTTCACCGTCAATAATTTGCACTTTGCTACAAACTTATTTCTGTTGAACACTTTGTCGCGTGAACGTTCAAAAAATTTCTGCATACACAAAGAACTAACATACCTTTTATATTCAAAAGTCGCAAATCTTCATAAAGGATATTTTTCGTTTGTACTCTTTCTGTGTACACACTTTCAACGCGTAATTATAGCATATCAACTCTGAAGACGAGTACATGCCATAATTTAGAGATTGGACTAAATTTTCTAACTGATTTGCAATATTATTGTTATTTAAATTTGATTTCATTGTTATTCTTAAGCCGTTGCTATACTTTGGTTACTTCATAGCTGGAGAAAGGTTGACGATTCTTAAATTAATTTCAAGAAGAGTTCACTATGCAATCCATTCTTGTTAAGTCGAGTACAGAAATAAAGTATTATTTTCATAACAATACCCGTGAGCGTCGAATATCAATGTTAACTTTCTTGTTAGATCGATAAAACTATCATCTACCTGACAGAAGTTAATTTCATTCGGTTTGTGAGTTTATAAATTGGTGCCTCTTTCGTAACTGGAAACTATTGTCGAAAAGCATTCTATTGAGTCAAAACGAGAAAATTGCCAATTGTTTTTTAAAGTGATCTATTCCAACGCGTCAAATATTTAATCGGCAATTGCTGACTCTTGATATTTCGTTCTTCAAATGCTCGTCTACCATCATAAAAATCTTTGCGTCGCTTACGTTTTGCTCATAACAATAACTTTCTCGAAACATTTCCACAGTGTTCGCACAAGCGCGTAGCTTTAATACGAATTCAATTTATGAACTTATTCTTTTCAAAATTCGCCATCTACAATTTCCTACAATTGAAACCCAATGAAGTGACACTTCTTTAAGTAATGATAACATTTGGGACAGTGTATGTGTCCCACGTATGCGCTAGCTTTGTAAAAAAAATACCAGGTGTTAATGTTACACAACCAAAAAAAAAACATTGATTCTCTTTTGAGCTTAAACTTTTTCTCTTATACGCGTAATGTTACAAACAAACCAATAATAAGATCGTTGTGGAGGCGGATGGAAGTTATGAGTGTTCTCTTACTTTTCCATTTTGAAAGCACCTCCCATAAAATAACTACGTCATCCCATAAGGATTTGCAGGCAGAATAAAAATATATAATAGTTAATCCCTTGCTAGCAAGCCACCTAAGGGCATAGTTGCCCACTCAGGCCCTTTTACAGTGTATACGTATCTAAACCACGTTTCTTTGGTTACCACTCCAAAATTTGACTTGGCGGCCAAGAAGCTTTAAATGTTCGCACTGCTATGAAATTTATATTACCGTCCCTATCGGATTATATGTCTGCCCCTACAAGAGAGCATGGTGAGAGCTCACAGTCGCCGTATCTTCCCCCCTTTTAAAAAATTAGTAATATACCTAAAATCAATCACTCAAAGAACACCGACTGCGAAGGGCTTACGAGGAGTTTTCCTTTGCATTTTTTTGACAGGCAGCTGAAAACGACGTGTGTCCGTGTTAAATATTGCGTTCAATATTTAGTTTTTATCAGTATTTTTGCTATTACGACTGTGCTAACAGTAAACGACAGCCAAACAGGGGAATTGAACTTTTCAACAATTTAATAAATAATGTTTAATATGTTTTTTTTTGATTCGCGTTAAACAACTTAAACATTGATATACCTAATATTGACTAAAATAGATACTCATAAATAAATTTTAAAAACTCATACGAATAATTGCGAAACATATTAATAAGAAATTATGTGCGTATGTGTAAAGCGTTCTCTACAAATGAAAAAAGATAAAAGTGAATAATGTGAAAGAAAATGTGATGGTAAATATGTTTCAAATTATTTCTCTCGTTAAGCTAAAATTTTATTTTAGTTTATTTCTTTTTTCAGCGTCTTATACAGAGACTTTTCTGAATGCTTTTGACGACGACATTTGTTTTGCAAAATCCATTAAAGTCACTTCATGTATACAAGCATACGTCAGGTTTATTTATTTCCCTTTTCAACGTATTTTGTAAACATTTCAAGGTCAAATCTAACTTATGAGATATAAAAAAATAAAGAAAAATAAACATATAAAAATAGTGATGACCAATACAAAATTGAAAATCGATGAGTCCAGCAAATCGCTCACCAATAACTACTTCGCACGTACATTTACACTCTTGATTCAAAGACTTGTAAAAATATAGTTATAATATTCTTCTATAAAAAAGCTCATACACACGTTTTGGCGTATTTTAAATATTAGAAGTATATTTTAATAAAATGTGATTAAGAATATGAAATGTGAGTTCAAGGCAGCATAAGTTAAATGTGCAGCTTTCGTTTCAAGTTTGTTTTACATTCTGGTCTCGTGGTAATAGGTTTGAGGACATATTCTTCCCATTTTCAATGTTACCTGTTGGACTTAACCACAAAGATATGCAGTAATTGCAGCTTTTCCGGTTACCACTGAGAGCTCTGAAAAAGGCGCGGAGCGACAGACGGATGGAAAAAGGAAAATCAATTAGGAATTTCACGTTGTTAAACAATATGCATTGGGATCTTTGGTACGTCTTTCCTTGATATTATAAGCGGAACGATAAGATTATTGCTGATATAATGTATGACAATCCCGAAAACATTTACCTTTTATTAATAGCCACAAATTACCCAGATTTACGTTTATTTTTCTTCTACTCAGGACACCAAATATTTCGTGTTTATATTAAGCCTTCTATTCTCTTATGAAGAGCGTTCTTTTCTATGAAGAGTTGTATTCTAGCTATTAAAACGGTTTGTATTTGATTCCGAAATCACCTTTCGCGATAATCATATATTGTTGGTGTGGTGTTACAACAAAACACTTTTGTGAATTTTCTAAAGCTGTTAAATTAACAAATTTCCGCAGCAATTTGTGCTGCAATTGCATTAGTAATTTTAAAATTCTTTGCACTGCTGTCGCCGTTGTAGTGGTTGGAACTGTAATAGCATAAAGAGTTGAAAAAATTCAATTATTTACTTATTTATTTAAATCATTAATCGTTTTCCAAAGAGAAGCAAGAATAGCTTTAGCGGAATTAGCGCCGCGAATTTACAAGGATGAAATTATAGCTAAGGTTAAGGGTGGAGAAATATCGTCGTATCCATACGGAGGTACGTGGGCATGTACGGCAAATAATAAACTTTTTCTTCAACTAAATTTCTTCTCTTAAAGAAAGAGCTATAAATGATCTTTAGTTCTTATTATATTTCTTTCTCTTATTTCCACATCAATCATGTTAACAAAATATTTTTTTTAGTATTTAAAGATTACTTTTAGTAGGTTTTAACCGATGTTTGTAACTTTGCAATTAACACGAGCAGACTTTTCTTTTCTCAGCTCATTTCTTAGTTTCGGGGTCACCGCATTCTTCTTAGTACACCACATCTTACGCACCTTTAAAAACTACGGAATAAAAAATGTGAAAGCAAATTTGCGTAGATACAAACTTTACAAATAAGAAAGTCGAGGAATATCGCGGACGTAATATTTTGAGCTCGAAAATCTTTTAAGGTGCTGTAATATTTAATAAAATTTTCTTCCGGGGAAGAATTTTTGTAATCACTTTACGGTTAATGATAATCGCATAAGCCCTAATCCACGACCCGACAATATACCGTTTGAACTTAAAGTGATCAACTATGACAAATTGTTTGTACTGACTTGGAGGTAAATGTTAAATTTTGTTTTTGTGAAAATGAGAACTAAATTGAATTAGGCTCGCTTTTCTTTTTCCTTCTTTTTCCGTCTTTGTATATTTTTTATACACTATACTTGCAGACCCATGTATAAATTGCATACACAGGCTCACATATGCACGCAAATATATATAAGGATGGGGGAATATTAGTTTTGTCATCCGATTTGCAGAATCCAAAAATGCGTATCCCACATTACATGATGTTAAAATATAATATTATAATATTATTACGGGCATAGCGCGCCCCTCTCTTTGATCTGTGTTCTACCTATGTAAACAATTAGTATATGATGAATATTGATCAAAATTGTTACAAGTTGAAAAAATCCAAAATGAAATTTATACTAAAAATTAAATATATATACAATAATATGTCATATATTCATTAATAATCTACAGCCCTTAGTAAATATCAGTATAAGCGTAAGCCGCAGAAAACTTCAGAATAAAAAGGGAACAGACTACCGCTAATTCCTTCAAAATGATTAAAAATCATTCAAGTGTTGGGTATCCAAAATTCATCATAAGACGTAAACACAATTATTTTCGTTTTCTTCGCTATTGCTTTGCGAAAATAATTTGACGTGTTATATGCTTTACTCTTTCGCAATTGGGTCTAAATGTTTGTCACTAATTTAATGATAATTTGACTACTTGTACATGCTCAGCAACGTCTAAAATGTTCAGTTTAATGTAGGTATGTTATCCATATTTCCAATTCGTACTTTCTCACTTAGCTGTTTGTCTTTACTTTTTGTATATTTATTAAATTCATCTACTTATTCTATGTTAAGAGCAACACAGCAAAAATAATGTCCGCCTGCAGTTTCATAATTTCTCGGCTATTGGACCTTTAAATCTACATAAAATACAAAAATTGTTTTAAGTTTTTAATGCAATTAAGGAACATTATATATTTTAAATTAAAAAAGCAGCCACAAAAACAGAATTATTTAAAAAGAAATGCTCTTACAAAAGGTCCATACAACTTGAAAAACGTAAAGAGATTGTATTTGGCTTAGGCCAATATTTAAAACTAAAATGTAAAAACTAAAGTATATGTTCGCTATGGCTGCTGTTTTCACCGTTTTCTTTTCAAATTAACGACTAGCAAATAGTGCAAATAGTACCGTAACTCTGGAATATATAAAAATTAAGAGATTTTTTAAATCGTGAACGTTCCTTGAACGGTGTCCGTACTGAGCTTAATCTCACATAAGCTTACCATCACCTATTTAATTTCAACAGCAACTGAACGCCGATTGGACGGGCGAATAAATGAAGGTTCTGGACGTGTTGTCCGACTCGTAGTATTGAAAACAGAAGTACGCGATTATAGATCGAAATTCGTCAATTGCGGTTTAATCGGAAACGTACCATATTCTTTTTGAGAAACTTGGTACAGAACCAAGTCAATCCACAAACATGGAAAAATTATAATTTTTTTGAAATAACTTCAAATACATTTTTTTTGACATGAATTAACGATGCGGAAAACGAACTTTTTCAAAAGTTCTACCCATAAAAGAACGATGTTCGGGAATTATAGGCGCGTGATTCGAAAAGGAAACGCGTTGAAACTGATGTAAACATGTATTGTGGCAACGTCATTAATAATGAATTAATAAAAAGAGCACAGCATATCATTTCTAATAGAGGGTGTGCCCATGAGCTTGTGCCTATGTATGTTCTAACCGGAAGAACTTAGGATATACCTATGTTTTTTTTTAAGGAGATCGAAAATTTGTGAATTTTTCTGACGAAATTTTATACCCAAACATATTTAGGTTGTAGGACGAATCCTATTGAAAATGGATTCCATAGGACCATTTTTACGAATATTTTCTTCGCCTTCTTTTCAAAAGTCATTTTACGAAAAAAGATTGTAATTTCCAAAATTTCTCCACAAAAATCGCTGAATATTAGAATTTTGCCACAATAAATTGAACTGACGAACTCTCTCTCATACAACGATTCCTACGAAAACAAGGCTTCTTAGTCGGTAATGGTAACTTGACATTAAAATTACCTGTACCATATTTGGACAATGTAGATGCTTCACCTTCACTTGGAAACAAGATATAATTTTTGGAAATTTGTCTCCAAAATACAGGACGAATTGTATTAAGCGAATTAAAATATGTAAAAAATCTAATAGGAAGTTCTACCCGGCTATTGCGTTTTCATTTGTTTACTTATTGGCATTAGGCCAAATCTGTTGATTTATCGCCTTTAAAGTAAAGAAGACACTATACTAATGTTATAGAAAAGGTGAAAATAATGGTAATTAATATCAAATTTTTAGATATTTTCTTTTATTTCTTTTTGAATATAAGCTTCCATATTTGTGGGCCTTACTAACCAAAATCTTTTAGAAAGGCCCCTTATTATATAGCATAGATAACATCATGAAAACATCAATATCAATAGAAACAAAATTAGCATATCCGACCCATTATCCTTTTTTTGGATTTGTGGAACACCCTTAAGACCGATAATTATTCAATTCAACTAAACGACTTGAATAAGAACGAATTTAAGACAAAGCTAAAAATTTTAGATAAAGTTCCAAAATCGAACTTGTGCTTTTTGACTAATTCAATATTCACTTGAATATTTTGAATACGTTAAATTTAAGAAAACCATACCAGAAAAAATGGCGAAGTCGTACTTGTAATTTCAAACTTGTTTCACATGATTACTGACTCGTATTTTTGTGCACTTGCCGAATTTAATATATTTAATATAGTTTCCCTTCCTCTCATATCTCATAAATTATAGTATTTTAAGTGGACAGATTTGACCCATTGTATTATTCTGACTCGTTGAATTTAACGGCTTTCTCTTGCTACATTCATCAACATTCGTTGATGCAAACAACTTCAATTATCTTGAGAGAATTTTATTTATGTAAATTTTAATTGCAAGCCTACATCATAACATAGGTGGTTAAGCATCAACAAGATGATAGCACTTAATTCAGATTAAATGTGTGGAAATGATTCTAGTGGATGAATTGATTTGTTGATTTAATAACAACTAGTAAAAGTTTCTTGATCAGCATAAACCGCAAGTGTTATGCACACGCCACATCAATGCGCATGAACAAGTATCTCTCTTTTTGTCTCTTTTCCGTGTAACGTTTATATGCACTACTTTGCCGGTGCGATAAGCTGGGAAGAGTTCAAGAATGGCGAAAGCAAAACGGGAGATATTCATTGACTGCATAAATCATTCATAAACGTCTACTTTAAAAAATGAAGAAGTGCCATTGATCCAAACATAGCAATGCAGTCAAAATTTAATAAAAGTTAGTGCCAAAACAAATAAATTTAAAGTAGAATCAGTAAGCCGATCAAGCCCTCGTGTATTTTCAACACTGAGATAACATCCTAAATTTTAATTTAGAAATCTAAAAGCTGTATTTTGCATCAAAAACTTATTAAATTTATCGAAAGTACATTTAATGTTGGATATGTTTTCTCAACTGTTCATAAAGGCTGGGCCTTGGTGCCCATTTTTATATTAAAAATTTTAGACTGACAAAATTAATAAACTCTCACCTATCTTTAATGGCTACAAAAATTTCGGCTTAAGTAAAAAACTTTAAAATTTTTAATATTAGGGAAAAATATGTAGAAAAATAAAATAAACTCATGCCCGAGAAATGTTTATGTATATACTCATTTGCGTATGATATTAATCGCCCTTTTTCATAGAAAAAGTGAAATAAATTCTTTTTATTTTGTTTTATAGTCAGATCTCATTTGCACCTGACCTACTGTTTTAGTCAAACTATGAATGGCACACCCTGCGCTCATTTGCAAAATTGTCGCATTACATGAGTATAATGACTTTTCTCTAAATGTTACGACATACAAAGTTTGCGTTGTTTACGGTCTGTCCTTTTCTAAAAATAAAATGGCGAGTCTTAACATATTCTTGTGGAACAAATAAGCAAAAAGAAGCATGTGCAAACGAAAAGAGGAAAAAATCTCTCCCATTTTTTTGTACCATCCAACAACGATTCTGCGTAGTGTGATATCAAGAGAAAAAGCCCACCAATTTATTTACAAAATTGTTTATTTATCGAAAGCTCGTTGCCATAATTAGCTGTAAGTTTCTTTTAATAAGATGTAATCCAATTTATCTCATAGTTACACATGAGTTAAAATATTAGGTGGATGCATTAATTTTTATCAGCGACTTCTACAGGTGAAAGCAATAAAGAAATGGGAAATCCCAGCGTATATAACGATTAAACTCGATGATTTTAACCTTTCTCTACCTAAAATAACAGCTGCTCATTTAATATTACTGAGTTACTCAACGTTTCCCCACGCTCAAAATTACATTTTCGATTTTCACTTACTTTTGTTGTTTAATTTGGAGAAATCTGCTGGCGAAGCTCACCAAACACGTCCAGAAGGTTAGGGTGACGCTGCTCCATCATATCAATTGTAATTGTGGTTTCAACGATTTAAAACTAGTGATGTTGATGTAAATGAACAAAAAACCCGCCTGTAATACCAAACAGCTCGAAAACATTTGGAAGACTTATTGGAAAAAAACCTAGCTCGAACTCTCAAGGAACTTTCGAACAGCTTAGCACTTGACGAATCCCCTATTTCAAGACGTTTACATACAATGGGAAATATCCAAAAGGAGAAAAATGTCTACTTCGCAAATTGACTTAAAATACCATTTTGGCCACTAGTTACAAGAGTTGCCCAGATATACACTGTTGATCGCGAATGGGAAGTCGCTGAAGATGGCCTTCTCTGATTACCACTTGTTCAGATCGATGTAGCATGGCCTGATTGCTTAGCGGGTAGATGGGTTGGTGAGCTGATCATTGCCAAACTAATATAAGCTCTTTTGGAATGATATCGCCATGTTGACCAGAAACATGGCAAAATATTGCAGAAAACGACGGAAATATATTTTGATTAATACACATTGTACCAATTTTTCCAAATAAATGCCTTTTTCAAGTGAAAAAATGTTAAAAATACCTGGAAGCACCCATTATGTAAACAGCGTCTACTCAGTTCTTTTTTGTAAGTTTATAGATGCTAACAAGAATATTGTGATTATTACCCGTATTGGAAAATATGTACAACTTGGTCAATTTAGTTGCAATTTCATTTTTCCAGGTTATTTCCGGAATCTTGACTACTGGCTGCCTCTATTGTCTTATTTGAATAACTTCTATAGTTAATTTATTTGTCAACTGCGAACCTAATAATGGTTTAAATTCTTTTTATTTACAAAATGCAAGTAACAGAAGAATAATGAATGACAGTAACAAAAGCAACAAAAGAAGGCTATTTGCTTATTGAAATCTTGTTTTATCCAGTTAATTATTTGTATATTATAGTCAGTTTTTATTGTCACGTATGTTTTACGCGCGAGCTTGCACCATTTTTAAAGGAAAAGAAAACAACAAAGAACGTTACCAGATCATAGAGTTTATAAGGAAAAATGTGTCCTATTGTTACAAAACTTGCCATTTGAACATGTATATAAACTCATAATCAACTTGCGAATCTACTCCTTGAACACATTTCTCCATTATGTAATATACCTATTCTTCCATTAGTCCGTTACATGCATACAAGTGTCTATTTGCCCTCTCCACGTCAACACATCTTAGCCTACTAAACATTGATTATGTAATCTCTTTCGCTTCGACGACGAAGGAAAGGTACGAAAGAAGAAAAAATATGCGGAAAACACGGGGCAAGCTTGACAGCTAACATTATTTTTAACAATAACAATATCGTACAGCAATAAATAAACACCAAATTGTATGTATATTAATTAAGGCCCAAGTTTCATACGCAAAAGGTTTCTGTGAATTCAAGAAAAAAAGTGTTCGCATGCCGTTAGACATTTAATACCACCTGAAAGAACTTGTATTTGTATAAGTTGATTTTCACAATCACCAGTGGACAACATCAAAAGAACAAATGAAGGCCTTATTGAATTTAGTCGCAAGCAACTCACAAATGGCTCGGCATTATCACCAAAAGAATTCTCAATGCGGCCAAAAGCTAAACAGTTTGTGAAATGAGTTAACAATGTAGTCAAATTCAAGAGTCTTTCGAACAGAGCTTTAATGGGTTGATGAAAAGTAAATTAACAAAGCTTATACTAACATATTATTTACATATATTTTTAACTTGTTTTCAGATACGGACGGAATATAAATACATTGATATTTGAGTAAGAAAATTGAGGATGACAGACTATTTCAACCTCAGGCACAACAGTTGAAAAAGAAACGATAAACTTCCCGGGTGATGACGAGGAGTCCAACTAATAACTTTGAATTTTATATATTTGTTGTATGAACATATATTTATTTCCCCATTACTAAAACTACATGCTGATTTTCGATAATTATTCCTTTAATCGTTAAATTCAATTTTGGCATAAAAAACACAAATTAATTTTATTCATTTGCTTAAGGTATCGAAGACTTTTGTGAAATGTTTAAAACAGTTTTGATTTGATTACACAAAAAATATAAGCTTCCAACATTTCTGTTCATTAGACCTTACTCCATATAACAAAAATTACATTTACATATACAGTTGATCTTAAAAAAGAAACTAAGAAATAAATTCAAAGTACTCAAAGTCTTCGTCTGACTCCAATAGATCGCCACAGGAAGCACGTCTCAATTCATGTAGCGTGTGGTTAACGTTTTCAAAATCAAAATGTAGTAGAATAAATATTAGCAAAAACGGCATAGATCTGTCGCCTACTCATTAAACATAACATTAAAATTCGCATTGCATTTTATTATTATTATACCGTATTGCCTTTTTTGATTGAAGTTGGTCCAATGACTACGTTTTAATATATATTTTCATTTACGATTATCCTATAGTGGTTTTTTTCATTCATTTTAAAAAGTTTTTTCTTATTTCTTGGGCATGGAACTAAGTTAGTAAACAGCAATTTGTTGAAATTCTCGAGTTTTCTCTGATTTCATTTCAATTTGTTAACGTTTCTTCAGAGATGTGTGATCATTATAATCGTAGCAAGTTCCTGGTAATACAGTTTACGTATATTAAGAAATTTTATAGAAATTTTTTTTTTTATTAAAAATATTCATTAAAAAAATATTTGATTGACTTTGAAAAAGCAAAAAAAAAAACCATGTTATCTAAATAACTTATTCGTTCGAATAAAGATTTGAGAGAAAACTAATTTTCACTTAATTGAGACATTTGCATTGCCCTCGTCCAGCAAATCGGGTCCATCCATACTGAGTTTTGGACTCATTTTGGATTCATTTGGCGCGGCAAATTGTTTATGTCAACTTTTAGTTTAATATTCGTTGTAGGTGGGTGCTTTAAATCTTTATTTGCCTCTTGTAGACGAATACTGGGTAATTCTGCATTTAATGAACACGTTTTTTCTAAATTTTTATATTAATGTCTTGTATGCATTGTAGGTCGCTGCGTTTTGCTTCTTATGTCAGCATTTGAAAACTCTCTCAATTCGTGTCATGCTTAACACAGAATATATGCACAAGTTTGTTTGCGTTGTAGTTCAATTTTTGCTAAAAGCACATTATCTGTCAGACAGACACACGATACATTAACGCAAAATAACGGTGACACGCATTGAGTCAAAAAGAGGACAATTTTAGTATTACTGTATATCTCGGTGATGATGCCTTTTAGAATATTGTTAGAGGACTTGTTTTCTCTCGTACAAGATTTAACTGCCCAGTCTGCCATTTACATCTCGTACGGTTATGTCATATCTCCTAAAAGTTTTCGAATTCAAACTAGACATGAGAGTGAGATAGAACGAGAGTCATGCTTCGTATTTACTGTTAGTTCCATTCTTAGGTACTATCAGGGAGGATAAATGCGCTTTGGACTGATAATTTTTTATTGCCTAGAAATGGAGGGCAACAGCAAATTTCATGTCTAGTCGAAGATGAATCTAATTACTTCTCTTTCTTTCCTCCTACATACCGACAAATATTTTGTTCTGCTAAGAATGAAAACTTATATGGTTTTGAAATATAATATAAAAATAATATTAAAAAGTTCCACTTTTCAAGAACATTTTGATTTTCCTTTAAAACGTATTCAATGTTCGCTTAGGGAAATTAGTTTGCAGATTTAACGATTTCTGTTCAAGCATTGACTGAACAAATAAATAAATCTTTTTCGTTTTATTTAATAAAGTGAATGATGAAATAGTAGACAGTTTTGTAGAAAAAATTGGAAAATTGCAAGTTTTTCCCAATTAAAATTGCAAGTTTTTCCCAATAAGAACTTTATGCTGAGCGAAAGTAATGTTGCATTAGGAATTTAAAAAGCTAGATTGGGAGAAGGCAAAAACGAATTGGAAGAAGTGACAAGTAAAATGCATCAAGTTGAGGTGGACAAGGTCAATAATCCGCTAATTTCGCTTGTTTCTGCACGTTTTGAAACAGCGAATGGTAAAAAGATCTCCATATCGAAAAAAGGGCAGAAATCCGTCCAAAATATTCTAAGAGAATTTCAAGGCAATTTGCAAAAAACGGGCTATGAAAATGAACTAAAAGATATAAAAGCTCGGATATCGAATAAAAGTATAGAATCCAAGTTTAGAAAAAGCGCAAACAACACGACGACGAAATTGAATTGACAGATATGAAAGATCAGATGGAATGCAAATTTAAAAAAATTGCAAAGAGCAGCGCACAAGTAGACAAAAACACAGATTTTCAAACAAGCAGCAAAGAAGATGGAGGTAAGTTGTTTCTATATTATATTTCTATTTTTTAGCTTCAGTCTCACCTATTCAGTGTGAAACCAAAGCTGAGGATTCAGAAACGGAGGATTCAGAAACTTATCAAAAAGATTTAAAAGCTCTGATATCGAATATGGGAAAAAAACACAGATTTTCAAACGGCTAACGGCGAGAATGTGCTCATATCTGAGAAAGGGAAAAAACTTGTGGAAGGCCTGTTAAACGAATTTCATCGAAGTGAAAGTGATGGTGATATTGGGAATAAGCTGCTTTGCTTAAAAAATAAAGTTATTTCCAAAACATAAAGCATGTTGTCTCAACAAAAAACTTTGAAGACATCTTCAACAAGCAGAAAAGAAGATGGAGGTAAGTTGTATCTATTATCTAGAAATCTAGAAATTTGTAGATTATATTTCTGTTTTTTCTATAGCATATTTCTATTTTTTAGCTTCAGTGTCATCATTAAATCAAAAATATTATTTATCGTTATCCAAGAAGCCTAGCAAAGAAATTAACCCAACGTCGCGACATTTCGACATTTCAAAAAGAAGAGTCTGTTTATACTCAATGCAGTAGAAATTTAAAACAAACCGAGAATAGGACACCTGAATTAGGGGAGTTTGTTAAAAATGCTGTTGAAACAAGTACTCCATGCAAGAGGAAATGCTTGGGCTCAAGACGTGCTTTTTTTGCTAGATCGAAGAAATAGCAATAACAAGAAAGATAATTAATTTTACTTCTATCTCGATTAAACTAGTTTATTACTATTTAGATAGTTTTATTTCTATCGTATTTCAATTTTATTTATTAATAAATAAACTTTAATAAATAAAACATTGCTTTATGTGACAATAATCATTTTTGCTTTATGGAACTATTTTGTTTACTTGCTTAAATTTTTGATTAACCGCAACAACTGCAAAAATAATATAATTAACCATGAATCAATGTTAAGCTTTTTTTGTGCTTTCTCAGCTTAGCAAATTGATTCAGTTTCTTTTCCCTGAAAGCCATATGAAATAATTAAAATACAACAACGGCCTTTTTATTATTCTTATTTACATTTTCAATTTATTTGAAATATAATTTTCGACATTTCGAAGTAATAACAATTCAAATTTAATACAAAAATTTAAATTAAAATATCGAAATAATAATAAAAACATATACATACTAAATCCCAACAAAATTATCTCCTATCAACATCAGAAATCAGACAGAAACGATAAATATCAATAGGAAATTGTCCCTTCAAGAAGTAGAACTTCGTGCATAAACAGGAGCAATTCTTTAAAAAATAACTGGCGGCTATCGTACTTAAGACGAGTACGTACTCGTCCTAGTTCAAAAAAATAATGATAATAAGGCGAATTAATCAAATGCGCAATCGTTGTGTTTAATTTTTAAATATTTATTTTATTTACTATGTAATATTACTATATCATATTTTAATGAATTATATCATTAATAAATAAACTTGAATGAAACTAATAAATAAATAAATAGACTTAACATGAAATTTTGAACTTTTGCGTGAACAATTTGGTTTACTTGCTTAAATTTTTGCCTAAGCACTACAAAAATCTCAAAAACAAAAAGTTAATAAAATATTTTAATTTTTACTCTTCTCCGAAAACATCAACTCTCCAGAGCTGATGACTTACCTGTAAGTTGTAATGGAAAAAGTGGCAACGCAAAGCTGATGACCTACTCATAAGTTGCAATGGAAAAAGTGGCAACGCAAAGCTGATGACTTACTGATAAGTTGCAATGGAAAAAGTGGCAACGCAAAGCTGATGACTTACTGAGAAGTTGCAATGGAAAAAGTGGCAAAGTGGCAAAGCTGATGACTTACTGATAAGTTGCAATGGAAAAAGTGGCAAAGTCGCAAAGCTGATGACTTACTGATAAGTTGCAATGGAAAAAGTGGCAAAGTGGCAAAGCTGATGACTTACGAGTTACTAGTAAGCTGATGACTTACTGTTACGGGTTGCTGTTAAGCTGATGCCTTACTACAGATAAGTTTTTATCTGTAGTAAGGCAAACCCGGATATTGAATCACTGTGAATTCAGATAAGCCAGTACCGCTTAATTGAATCGACATTTTTTTGCAGAGCAAGGAATTTGAGTTTTCTTTAAAGCGCAATGAGATAAGTAACAATATCACAACGTATTAAAAAAGCAAGCATTTAGGGTATTCGGCAAAGATTACGCAAATACATTAAGTTCTACCAGCCGCTAAATGAATCAATTAAAACAGTTGTTCAAAAGTCTTTCATGTTTACATTTACATCAATAAAACGAGCAGAAGGAGAGTTTTCACATTTTCTATCATTTTGTATACATTTTCAGGATTAAAAAATAAAGTGTTGCAAATTTTGTTCTTTTCTTTTGCGTTCATGCCTTATGATTTGTATTCTGCGGTTTTATGTTGCAAGTTAATTTTCTTGTATATTTGGCGAGATCAATAAAGTTAAAAGGTAAGTAAACTTATATAGCATGTTATTTCCAAAAAGCAATTCCTGAAGAATTGAAACGAATTTCTGAGGAATGGAAAAGTAATTTCAGTAATTGAAAATTAAATTACTAGCTAGCTTGCTACTCGATGTTCGAAAATTTATTTATTAACACATGTTTCTTATCATTGGACATCTTTTCCGCTGACGGGCATAAAGTGAGCACACAACGTTACGTCTATGCTTTATATATTGATCAAGTTTATTCGATTATTTATCAATATAATTTAACAATGTTTTACTTGCCTTTTACAAATTCGTGTTTCGTTTCTGTTTGTACATAAAACAATTTTCTTTAGATTTTACTTTGTTTTTCTTTTACAGCTATGTTTCCTTATAAATGCAACTCTCAAAGCCCGACAGGATAATTATCTATGAAAACTTTAACTACCTTTGCCGTTTCCAATAAATTTTGCATAACGTATGCTATCATTACTCACTATTTTTCGTTAATTGTTTGTTTCTTTTGTTTTGGATTATGAATGCACGAAAGCTGTAAATTACAGTAGCATGCTCGCGCACAGACAATAAACTCAGCACACTTACCGCCCGCTACTTTTACCACTCACTCAACAATGTATTAAATTTTGATTGAGACGTTTCTATTGTCGTCAATCTTCCCAATATCGACATAATATTAACAACCGGATTATCTTTTACACTTTCATATTGAATTATATTGAATATACCGATTACCGAAAGCAATCTAACACGTTATTTACTATTTTTCCTTTGTTTTTTCTTTCATTTTGTTAAAGAAAATTATTATTATTTATTTCACTTTGAAATTTCATCTGAATTCAATTTTATTCGCATATGTGTTATATTGTTGTTAATTGTATCATGTTGTTCAAACGAACAAGCAAATGCCATTTTTGTCTCTCATTTTTCCTTTTTTTGCATTTATATAGTGCAAAACTAAGCGAGTTTCATTTTACGCCGTCGATTTGGAATACATAACTAGTATCTATTTGTAAATTATTTGACAGCTAAACTAAAACAAATAATTTTAAATTTGTGAAAGATAAATAAACTAATTTGTTTTTTTTTGCTTTTGTTATAGTTGTCTAATTAACGTTCTTAATCAGCCAAAGCTTGTAATCAAACTTGTATCATCAATCCTCCCATACATCATCGTATATTGGCGTCATAGAATCTCGAATAGAATCATATATTTATTACGAATAAAATCATATAAAAGGAATCGAAAAAAATAAAAAGGTAAAATGAAACAAAGTTGTTGTATAAATGAACAAGAAAAAAAACAAGGCATGTACACATTCAGTACAGACATAGATCCCAGATGGGACTGAAACCCTAAACTATTGCAAATATGCAGGAACTTGGCCACTAATTATAGTAATCATATTTAGTTCTATCAACGAATCATACTAAGTTTTACCGATTATCAGTTGGTTTAAAGATGACACAGATGGAACCTGCAAATAGAGAGTACCATTGATTGAGTTTAAAAAGTCGGATATAGAGACTAATTTGCAGTTATCAACTACATTTTTACAAAGGCCCTACATAGGCTGTAAAGCTCTTAAATATATCTATATTGACTGCGTTTTATGAAAATAAAACGCTCTAGAAGAGCGACTAGGAACCTTGAAGTGTACATAATAATGCTAGTTATTGCCTAACTAAGAAGGAAGCACCAAAGATCAATCTACACTTCTCCCATGAGAATTAGGTTCTCAGTCTCTTTTCATACGGAGACAACGAAAGAATCGGGTTCTACCCCAAATTAATCAGGACAAAAAGCAGGAATTGTTTCTCAAATGACCCAAATGAGAAGGAAAGCTTCTTGCATTTTTTTTAGATTTAATTGCATAAAACTTTCTGAGGAGGAAAGAGTGATTTCATGTTAAATGGGGCAAACAATTTCAAATCATCAGCGCCCATCAGGAAATGGCTGCATTGAGTGATGAATAGTATAAGTAGCAAGGGCCCTAATTGCAGGATACCAGATTTTACGGAATGTGATGGAGATGAAAAGAACTCTGAATGATCTATTACGTAAACCTAAGGATTGGAGTTTAAAGACGAACAATTTATGGTTAATTAAAGCAAAAGTTTTACAAAAATCTGTATACACGAAAAAATTCAACAACACGACAAACTCAGCATGTTACATGCGTACAAGGATAGGAAAATTCTCAGATTTTCCTATCTTTTTTAGAAAATTCGAAAATTTTGCTTTAAGCAAGGTTAAATATTACAAAACGCGTAAATAACTAAAATGAAAGTCTTCAACCTTAGTTAAATGGCATCACAAATAAGTGATGCTAACCCTTTAGAGGAAAGAAAGTGCACCTTCTGTTCCTAAAAGACTTGTACGTGCACATAAGTTAATTTTTGGTTGTGGCTTGCGGGCTGAAAGTGTTATTTTTTAGGACGGAAATGGTATTGCAATTACCCGCAATGGAGAACGTTATAGAAACATGATAATTGATTTTTTATGGCTTTTATGTGGTTTCAATAAAATGTTGCAGCATGGCATATATCATTTCACAAGCGCAGTTGGATAATTTGCTCTTATCAACCGTGGAGATAAAAAACAAATTAGATTTTCTTTATTTAGTGTAACAATGTATACGATGGCAATATTTGACTTCTAATGAGGTATAGGTCGCTTCTCTCAAATATCTAAGCCCAAGCTCGAAAACAAACAAAAGCTCGAACTACTAAAAAAACTAATCCTAGAAAAGCACTCTATCAGCAGTAAAGCAGTTTGAGTCATTTTTGGAAATTTATTATACATGTATATAAACATTATAAACTAGTTTACGTTTTTATTTATTTATTTATTCCACTTATACAGAAACTCAACTAAAACAAACAACACTCGAGTTCAAATAACACTTAAAGTAAATCTTAAATTAATTATTATTAAAAAAACTTAGTATAAGTACAATAAAACAAATAAATGGAAAAAAAGAAAAAAAAGAAAAAGAAAAAAAAGCATTTACACAATTAGCACAGAGCCACACCCACAACCGGTACAGAACCTATTTGCAAATGAACCCCTAAGCCATCGCAAACATGCATAAGCTTGGCAACCGATAATAGTTAACAACAATTATTTTTCGAATCATAATGACTTTTTAGTATTAAGAGCTAGTTTAAGTACGACATTGGCAAATCTCGTGTATTAAGCAATGTTGCTTTAATGGACTTTAAAGTTTACGAAAATGAAAAAGGTGAGAGACGTT
>KK500080.1:217972-232257 GCA_000688715.1 Glossina pallidipes
AGAAGGAAATCTACAATACCATCATCAGCACTACTCTTCTATTAATCCTCCATTAATTCCACCTTTATATCCAACAAATGTTGAGAAAATCAAGATCCAACATTTTCGAGAATTCGCCTTGGTCATACAATTGCAACTCACCAATGGATCTTGAAGAAGTCTTTCTCCCCAAATTGCAGTTGTGGACAAATTCTTACTATAAAGCACATTCTCTGCGACTGCCTTAACTTTTCCTTGGCTAGAAGTATTGCATTTAAAACGATTAACCCTTTGGACTTTTTAAAATCAGCTGCAGAGCAGAATATTAATTCAATATATTACTTTATTAAAACTACTAGGCTCAATATCTAATATAATTTTATAAATTAGAGCCGATAGCATGTGTTGCTAGTGCTCAATGTCTTATTGTTTAGTCTAAGAATTTATTTCATTAGTCTAAAATTATAATAATAATAATAATAATACATTTTTTTAAATTTATTAACAATATATTTTCAATTTTTTTTTTTTTTGTTTGGAGTTACTAATAAAATCTTTATAACATTCATTTTTTTATATTATACTGTCAATATATTGAATTATCGTATATAACACTAATCTAGTTCAATTGCCTTATTTCTCTTTTTCGATTGTGATACCCATTTTTTTTATGTCAAGTGACATGCTAGTTACTATGTTTGATTTGCTAATTGCTGCCTGCAATTTTAAATAACAATTATGGCGTCGTGTTCAAAAGACAGTATTACTGTGCCAGCAATTATTTGCTTGACATATCATGCCTTTTGCCTTCAAAAGTAACAGATTCTTTAAATATTATTTTGAAAATTGAGTTGAAGACTTAGCTTTCATAAAATAAAATATTGAAACTGATATTTTGGCTTCACTTGTCACAAACGAAAAAATTGGTAGTACTAATGAGCCGTCGCTTGATGTTTTGAAATAAGCGTCTGGGTCAAATGAATAATTTAAAACGAATATACATGCCACATAATTACAACTGCCTGACAATAGCGTATCAATTTCAAAGTTACAATCTCACATTAACTGTTAGACATCTATTAGGAAATTTGAATTTTAATACCGTTCAAACTCATTCGAATATTGATAGTTCCTACTCTATCACTTCCGATACACTTCAGATCACCTATTAATCACCACATTACGATTTGAGCATAGATAAAGTATCTAACATTATTTCCGGTTAGCGTTTAAGGTTTAGTAGCAATGGAAATGGAGGCTAGGTGGTTAATAATGTCTTGTATCGAACTCAAGTATACAAAGTCTACGAGGAAATGTGGAAACTTTATGACGCCATCTCTGCTTATTCTTTGTAGGAAAATCGTTAGCCTGATATTGGAAATACCATCGTAAGGTTCAAGTAGTTGATTGGGAAACTCTTTGCCGTGAGCTTAGAATTCAATTCAGCAGATTTAAGAGAGATGATTCTTGGTAGAGAGCTAAAGTTAGCTGACAATTTTCACGTGTGTGATGATGCGATCTTGCAATTGACCGTTCAATGCCCAAAAACAAACGATCTACCACATGTGGTCGTCGGCTCTGTAAAATTCTTCAAAAAAACAGAAGGCAACATCGTTCCGCCGTTCTTTCCAATGTTTATCGAAATGACGCACGGTCATTTTATTTATTTTACCTACTTATACATGAAATTCAACTAAATTTAGCAGTCGAACTCAACTACAACTTAAAGTAACTCTACTAATAGTAATTGTTTTAAAACTAGTATACAATAAAAGATAGATATGAAAAAAGAAGAGTAATAAACAAAACAAAGAAACTAAAAATAATTATCCATGTATAAATAAATAAAAAGAAAAAAAGCATGCATGCTGCTAACACAGGAGCACACCCGTAACAAGAACAGATCCAGGTTGCAAGTGAACCCATAAACAATTGTAAACATGCATAAACTTGGCAGCCGACACGTTAATAACACCACAAAATCTCCGCAAAAAAAAATGAGCTATTACGAACGCAAGTTACTTTACTGCTTTAATAGACTTTAAAGAACTTTTTGAACAGATTGAATTGAATCTATATAGCACCTATAAGAGGAAGACCACACAACAGAAGCATACTCGAGTATAAATCTAACCAACACATGTACAGCCTTCTCGTAATGTAAGGATAATTAAGCTCTTTGGACCACCTCTTTATAAAATCAATCGTGGACCTAGCTTTGCTTAACAAAGCTCAATATGGAAGTTAAAACGTAACCTATGGTCAAATAGAACGCCTAAATCTGTGAACGAACCAACAACCCCCAACTTGTGTGAATATAAGAAATAGTGGGTAATGAGTGACTTCCTTCTCGAGAAAGGAAACTTCTTACATTTATTTAGGTTTAGTGTCATATTATTCGACGAACACCATGCCACCAAATTATTCAGGTTAGGTTGAAGCTGATGTGATTGGGATTCTACGGAAAAGGAAGAAAACAGCATACATTAATGTCTGGCTGGATTTAATCACTGAAGGCAAATCATTAAAGTATAGATTAAATAAAATGGGTCTTAACAAGCTGCCTTGAGGTACGCATAAAGTAACGGGGAATTCGTATGAGGTGATGGAGTTAAACAAAACCCTGAATGACTTATAATGCAGATTAGAGCTTACCCATTTCACTAAAAGGGAAGGGAACCCAGAAACTTGGGGTTTAAAGATAAGTAATTTATGGTTAACCTTTGCTAAAGTCAGTGTATATAACATCAGTGCGAGAGCCAGTAGAAAAAGCCTTGAAAACATGACAAGTAAACGCTAACAGATTGGTGACCGTAGATCTTCCTTTTCGAAAGCCACGTTGAAGTGGAGAATTATACGATTGGATGCCAAAGGCCAGATGCTGACTCACAATCCATTCGAATAGTTTAGGCAATACACTCAACTTGACGATGCCTCTATAGTTCTCAACAAGTTGTCTACTACCACTTTTGTGAATAGGAATAAGAAAACTACGCTTCCAACATAAAGGGAAAACACCTAAATTCAGGGACTGGTTAAAAATCTTTGAGATAACACCACAGCGCAAGATTTAACTACACATGATGGAATTCCATCAGGTCCAGGCGCACAAATATATTTAGGGAACTCAACCCTTTAAAAACGTCATTTTCAGAAAAAACCAAATTGGGTATTGAAACCAAAGTAGTTATTGGATATGGATAGTTTGCTGAAAGATCAGAATTAGCAGTCGAAAAGTTTTGTCGAAAGTATTCAGCAAAGAGATTTGAGGTTTCAATATCATCCGAGGATTCAGAGCCATTAAAAGAAACATGCGAGGGATTTATGGAGATTTTTCTTTCGGTGTTAACAAAATTAAAAAAGTATTTAGGATTACCAAACAGAGAAGATTTAATGAACTGAATTGAGCGAATTAAATCTATGCCTTGCCGGTGACTAAGCGAAATAGTATAAAGAAGAACCACTTTTCAAAAATTTCTTGAAAAGCTTGTTTGTCCTATTCTTATAATATCTAATTGTCTTATTAAACCACGGGGGACACCTGCATCGAGGGCGGGAATGCTTGATCGGAACAGATGTTGAAATAGCTAGATTTACTATATTGTAGAACAATGGCAGTAAGCTCTCAATTGTTCCAACTGAGAAATCAAAATTAATATGTGAAAGACGTGATTTTAGCAGTAAAATATTGATTTTATGGAAATCATAATATTTATTTGAAAAAGTTGAATTTGGAACACTAGAGAAGTTCAACGAACCATCATGGTTGTAATGAAAGGGAATACACATTGCAGGATGATAAGGAACCTCAGGTAAGTTGAAAAGTAGACAACGATTAACACTAATCTCAGGAAAATTGGCAAAGCAAAGATCAAACAGTCTACCATTGCAATTGTTAAACTAAATTATGATCAAATAATTCATTAAAGAACACAACAGCTTGATCAGATGTTGAAGTAGGAATCAAACAGCCAGAACTATCACTGTAACACCAAGTGACTTGAAGCAAATTGAAGTCACCCAACACAATGACAAAATCAGTAGGTTTAGATTGGTTGGCCACTTCACCAATGAGGCCGGCCTGTTTCTTATATATGGAGATATACGAATTTGGGGGAATATATGAACAGAATATATTTAAATTTAATTTATGTTTATTAAGAAATTTCTCTCGAATTCAACGTCGGGAGTAGTGGGAAATTCAATTGAATAGGACCGGACAACATTTTGGTAAATGAGAAACAATGAGCCTGAAGACACATTTAATTTCTTGAAGGGGAAAGCGTTACTGCATTAGTATTACTATTACGTGGATGATCGCGAGGGATAAATTCCTTAATTAGGGATCCAACTGGCCACAATGGTTTATTTAAAAACATATTCATGTTTTCCGTCGGAACTAACATTTAATAGACGAGTTTGCTCTAGATTGAGAAAAAGTCAGTTTGAAAATGTTAACACGCTTTAAGTTAACTGATGGGACTTTCGCCGCCAGATAACTTTTTATGTTATCCATGGATGTATCAGGTGCTAGTCTTGACACAAATATTGTCTTTCTGCGAGGAACTGCGCTCAAGCAAATGTCATCTCTACTAGGAACAGTAAGGTTCACGGCTGGGGAGTTTTGATATGAATATATCAATATATATATATATAATATATATAAATAAAGAAGGAATAACCACACTTGCACGGGCAGCTTGTGCCACGGGCCCAGTTTGGTGGCCAGCGTTCACACCCGAACAGCCAGGGCGAGAGGACGATTTATTATTCTCTTTATTATTTTTCGGCGAAGATGTCAGAGGAGAGTGAGTGTCGCCACTGGCAGGAGACACCCTTGCCACTTCAGCATAGCTCAAACCCGAAGGACTTCCCGTCCTATTTGTAACTTTTTTGTTACCGACCGTCCGACTCAACGATAGCAGAAACGCTATCGTTCTTTGTAGACATTGAGGAGGCGCTAACTTGTACCACCGAGTCAGACTTAGGAGAGCTCAGAGATGATGTACCACACGCTATGCTACGCGTTGTAACTTTGCTAACTGGGGAAGAAGATTAGCGCTCAATATAACGACAATCATCAAACCTAGTCTCAATTATTTCAAATTTCTCCCACAAAGAGCCGCGATTTTCGCTCATACCTGAGAAAGAATTTCTTGTCTCCGTGAAGATTTTGTAGAAACCTATGTCACGCTTCCTATAGTCAGGGCATGACTATCGTAAATCTTGTGAGGGATCAAGGATTGCATCAGCAGCACGGCCATTAAAACCAGCGCGCTTTGCATGGCAAAAACGTTCGCAGAGCCGGCACAAGACGAATCGTTCAGATTCTGGGCCTGTTTTCACACGACATGCTGTAAATAGACAATCCATGTCCAGTGAAACACAGCAGAAGGAGATTATAAAGAGAGAAGAAAAGAAAAATAAAAAAAAAAACAAAACACTAAAAGATTCAACGACACAAAAATTGTCAACAAATTAAACCAAAATTCCCCAATATAGAGCCAAAGTAAAAAAAACTGTAAACACAGATTAACAGAAAAAAGAGACACTTTTATCAAGAGCTCTAATTGTTGATTGCACAAAACTAAATTGAGTTTCACGTAAAAGATTAATATGTTTTATATAATTTAAATTACACACTTTATTCTATTAAAGATTTTAATATTTTAGACTCGAATAAAGCAAAAAAAGCTAAGATAACAAAAGGAATGTGAAATATTTTTTGGACAGAATTAAAACGCGACTACAAGGGTTTGGCAACTCTGCGTGTGCGTTTACCTATTTTGTTGCGTTTGTTTGCGTTAACCTGTTTTGTGTGATGTAGTAGGTCCAGTTGACACTGGCGCATCTGCGCCCTGTTTTGGCTTGAATTATGCAAAAAGCTTTCTTGAAGAATATAAATACCATTGGAAAGAGTTTACTGTGTCTTTGAAGACAGCTGACGGCAGTAGTCATGTTGCAGTGGGTTGTATATTTACCGATGATACTTTTAAGAGTAAAACGGACCATATTGGCTTTTCGGTAATTCCATCCCGGCAACAAAATTGTCATTTAGGAATCCATTTTGTATGATTCTTTGTTCTTGCCAATTACCTCTTTTGTGAAATTCTAAACACTTCCTCGGTTTTTAATTGTAACGAACTTACGTACCGTATCACCAACCATGATTTGAGTGAAGGGGAAGCTAACAAACTGAGAGATGTTATAAGTGCTGTCCACTCTTACAAAATTGAAGGATTGGGTAGGACTTCACTACTGTTTCATAGCATCGATACAGGTGCCAATAAACCTATCAAACAAGATATTATGCTATATCGACTCTGACACACGTTGGCAACTCTACGCGCTCGTTGTAGCCGTACTGTTGTACTTTGTGTGAAAAAATTTAGAAATATCTTTATATCTTTTAATATAAACGTGTTTAAATTAATTGAATTACATTGATCTTCTTGTCGTGATATTCGTTTTGGTTTCTGCGATCAACATTTGATGCTCTCCGTAATAAGTCTCTTTTTTTTTACGTGTTTACATTTTTTCTCTTGGCTTGCTCATTATTTACAGTGTCTTTAGTAGTGCGAAGTTTACGACTAATTTGAGAAATTATTTTTGGGTGCGGGACTAGCTTTTCTAGTTTTTTCTCACAATCTCTCTCTCTCTTATTTCTTCAATCTCTTGTCTGTTACTTTTTTGAAATGCAGTCCTTTTTACATCATGTCGAACAAAAACGGGAGCCGAATCTTAACATTTCATTACCTGTTGGATTTGCGAACGCTTTTGTCATGCGAAGTGTGCAGGTATCAATGGCCGTGCTGCAAATGCAGTCCTTGATCTTTCGGAAAGATCATGCTTAGACTGCAGGAATCGGGGTATAGAGTATTATAAGCTTTTCACGGAGAAAAGGATTGGGTTTTCTAACCTAAGCAAAAATCTCGTCACTTTGTGTGGGAAGTTTGAAAAAATCAAGCCAATATTCAATCAGCACTCACACTCTCCTTCAGCTTGTACAAGATCGACTCGTAGTGTAGCCTTCGCCTAAATCTGATTTATCGACTGTTCCTTGCCTGCAAGGAACGTTAGCGTTTCCGCTATCGTTGCTTTGGTCGCTAATAAAAAAATTCCAAATAATTTTGGAAGCCCCCCTCGTTCCAGCTACCCCGAACGGGCAAGGGTATCTTCTCCCAGTAGTGCCATTCAGTCTACTTTGTGCACATCCCCAAAAAATATTAATAAAAATAACAAATCCGTCTCTCTTCCTGTCTGTTCGGTGGTGCCTGTTTGTCACTAAGCTGGGCAATTCGCACAAGCTGCACGTGCAAGTATGGTCACTCCCTCGTCAACTCAAAACTCTCTCCCTGTAAATCCTATTGTTTCTGATACGGATGACGTGTGGCAGTAGCACCCAGAAAGGCAATATTCGTGCCAATAATGGCGCCTGCCACCTCGGTGGATAACACAAAAAGTTATCTGGCTGCAAAAGTTCCGCCGGTCAATTTGAAGCGTAAAAGAGTTTTAAAATTGGCTTCATCGCAACCTAGAGCTATCTCGTCTTTTAAAGTATTAGTGCCGACTGAATATATGGAAAGTTTGCTAAACAAACCATTGTGACCATTTGGACACTTAATAAAGGAATTCATTCCTCAGGATAAGCTCTGTTATACTAATTCAGTAGCTTTTCCACCCTCAAAAATCTAAATGCTTTTTTTCAGGCCCAGGAAGTTTCATTTTCCAAAATCCTAGGGCCTAAATTTAAAAATTTGCTCTACTTTCCTCAATTGAGTGAGCACGGAGTTTTGCTGTTTGGCCTTCACTGAAACTTACTTAAGGCCTGATTTACATTCGTCGGAACTTTCTCACCATTCTTTCTAGCTATGCAGAAAAGATCGATTGGATCGCACCGGTGGTGGTGTTGTAATTGTCATATCTGCTGCAGTTCCGTCCTATTCAATTGAATTTCATACTACCCTCGACGTTGAATTTATTGCCTTTCGGGCGAATTATACGTACCTTGCTCCTATATTCTCCTAAACGCGGATATATCTATTTATAAGGAACATGCTGCCCTCATCCTTAACGTGGCCAAGAAGTCTAACCCTGTTGATATAGTCGTGACGTTGAAAGACTTCAATTTTCTACAAGTCCCTTGGTGTTATATTTCAGTTATAATTCTGGCTGTATAGCCCACACTTAAACATCTGATAGAGCTAATGTATTTTTCCAGCATTTATTTGATCGTAATCTACTTCAATACAACCCTATTCTTAATTGTAACGGCAGAATACTTGATCTTTACTTTGCCAATTTCCCGGAGAGAGCCGTAAATAGCCTACGTAGTCTACTTGCGCTTTGGTTTAAGAAAACAATTAAATATTACAAAAATAGGAAAAACCAACCCACAAATCAGGTGTGTTTCCTTTGTGTTGGGAAAGTAGCGTCCATATTCCAGTTTACAAAAGTGGAAACAGGCATCACTTTGAGAACTATAGAGGTATCACAAAGTTGAGTGCCTTAGCTAACTTGTTTGAGCGAATTGTTACTCAGCATCTAGTTTTTGCTATTAAATCTTATATATCTCCATTCTATCATGGCTTTCAGAAAGGAAGATCAATTTTCAAGAATCTCTTAGAGTTTACTTGCCATGTTTCCAAGCCCTTTTATAATGATTCTCGCACGGATGTCGTACACACTACGTTTAGTAAAGCGTTCGATTTAGTTAACCATAACTTATTGGTCTTTAAACCCCAGGCCTCTCACCCTTTCTACTTAGTGAAATGAATAAGCTCTTATCTGCGTAACAGATCTTTCAAGGTTCTGTTTAATTTCACCACCTCGAATGAATTTCCCCTGACGTCTAGTGTCCCTTAAGACAATCTCTTAGGGCCTCTTTTATTTGTTCTGTACACCAACGATATCCCCTTGGCCATTAAATTCAGCCAGATCTTAATGTATGCTGATGATATGAAACTGTTTTCTTTTTTTCTGTAGAATCGCAATCACATTAGCTTCAAATTGACTTAAATTATTTGGTTACATGCTGCTCGTTAAATTTTATGAAAGTAAATATAAACATGTAAGAAAGTTATTTTCTCGCACACCCACCACTGTGTTTTTCACATTCTACTCTCCAAGTTCTTTTATTGGATACACATATTGCTAGTATTATTAAGAAAAAAGTAATCCCGGTGTCTACCGCATTCATTTTAAAATGAGCCCAATTTTAGGCAGATAATATATCTTCATTTGAGGAAGGTGCAAACCACAAACAACAAATTCTGGGTTGATTTACCCATGTTTTTCCGTCTATGTGTCTGTGTGGTGTGTTGCTGACATTCCCCGGTCGCAAAAACAAAAACAACGGCTTCAAATTTAGTAGAAACATTGGAAGGTTCGGCATGCAGGTTGGTATTGAAAACGGACCAAACAGGTCGGAGCGGAAGCGCGCAGTGGAACGTAATCTGAACGTAACTCTCTTTTTTTAAGAAAAGTTTTTGAGTTTTTGCTTGTTACGCGGAAATTATAAAAGTTAAAAAGCCGAAATTTGCCACATTTACTTTACGAAGCACTCTATGCAAAACTGGAAAATATCCCCCATACCCACACAAAGTTACATATGATCAAATTACCTTTTTTCACTTTTTTGAGATTTTATGCTTATAAGGCAAAGAAACCAGAATGTTTAAAGTGTTTTGCACCCTCCTCAAATGAAAATATATTATCTGCATAAAAATGGTTTAATTTTAAAATGAATATGCTAGACAACGCGATCACTTTTTTCTTAATAATACTAGCGATGTGGGTATCAAATAAAAGAACTTAGAGACTAGAATGCGAAAAACATAGTAGTGGTGGTTTTAAATAAATTTTCCATTGAAAAAATTTTAATTTATTTTAATTGAAAAACATTATATGTCACCGCATATACGCAACACTCTTGTCCTTGTTGTGCTTGTAATATTTAGCATGTGTTTTATTGAATTGAAACAAAAATAACAAGCGAATTTCTGAGTGTTTATTAACTTGGAAGCACTATCAATTATTCTATTTTTATGTATCTTGTTAATGTGTACGGCAGCCTGCGTGAATTGTGATCACGTCGGGGTCACCAGAATGTACGGTTTTGGGAGTCACCAAAATGCTAATGTTGGTTTCCTTTTGATTGATTTATTAACGTGTCCAGGATGGACACTAAATAGTCAAAAAAGGGAGGTTAGAACGTGCCAATCACGTTACGGTACGTTGTACGGTCTATTTAAACGACAAGATGGTGAATGAAACCTAATTGGTTGGTATGAACCGACCAGACGATGCGTCTTGGTCGTACTGCAGGGGGTTCTTCCAGCACTTGGAATTGGAAGAGCCTTTAAGATAACAAAAATAACGATCAATGTTTGAAATGAACAAACACAAGTTTTATTGATAAATTATGAATATATAAATTATAATTCTTATAAACTAACTTAGAATTATAGCAGAATTAATTAATGCATAAAAATGATGCACTTGCATTTTTGCGTTTGTTTACTCCAGAGAAATGAGGAACTCGAAGTGTGTCACAAAAATGCAACATAGGCAAATTAATATAAACAGTGACGACACACTTCAAGGTCTGGATTATGCAATTTTATGATATCGTTCATACGTTCATACGCAAAATTCGTGATATCGTAACTACGGTCAGTTATGCCAAACAGACCAACACACAAACATGAATGCGCAAATGCAAGTGCATGAACAAGTAAACGTTAGTGAATGCACATTCAACCAAACATGAATGTGCGAAGCAAATGAGATATTGAGTAAATGCAGTATATTTAAAATCAATTGAATATAAATGAAATAAAATGTGTATATTTAAAATGAACTTAACACTAACCGATTTGTAATGAAATATAGATACTTAGACTAAACATATCTTATTCGCTTGTATAACCATACATGACGCCGCAAGTCAAAGTCAAATAAAGGTAAGAGTGGCTTTGCACTAATTCATTCGTAAGCATTCTGCCAAAAGAATATTTTTTTACTTTTGGTGTCTTATAATTTTTTTTTTTTTGATGACTTTTGATATTTCTGCATTCTTAAGTGGGCCTTATGTAACAAATATAATATCATAAAACCACATGTTGCAGTCTTTACCTCGCTACAAACATTTACCTAGTCTTGACGTTAGAAGATTGATCCTTGAAATAGATCTTTTAATGAAACTTAGTCAAGGAGATATTCCGTCATCATTTTTCCTCGGCAAGCTTGATTTTAACATTCTCTCAAGAGTCTCAAGAAATTTTCTTCCTCAAAGGTTGTCTCAGTGTGGGTTTAATTATGAAATCGTTTTTCCTTTCCGCGTGTTATGTAGACAGTTTAATTATGTTTATTTTCTTTTGAATAGACTAATCCAGTGATTCTGCGAAATCGTTGTTGCTTAACTTAAACGATTAAGACTGCTTATCTATATGGGTGAATTCGTCCTAAGGGAAATCTGAGATACTCACGATATCAACCATTGCATTATAATAGATGCTTTCTTGTGTTTTGATCAGCAACATCTATTGGTGAAAATGCTTAAGTAGTGCGATGTATCGTAGAAGCCTATCACTGCGTAAGGCGGTCTCTGCGGAAAAGTGTTACTACCAGTATCCAGACCATTATTGAACAAGTGACTTGCGATCACTTCCACCGTTATACTTTGCCATTTTTCATGGACTAATATCTGTTTCCTGGCCGTATATACGGACAATCAAAGGTCTTCCTCTTATTGCTTTTAATTCCTCTCTTCAAATCACGCTGCAGGTATTTTTATAGGCTTCATCTGCTTTCGAAGTCTTAATTACCCCTGGACCGCTGTACTTTCCGTCTACCTTTGAGGAAGCTTTTCCTACACACGGATTTTTTATTTTGCTTTTGGTGGATCTTCTCGGCAATGCTGCGTCGCATGCCTCAGTTAGATCCTTGCTGTTCCTGTTCATTTGGAGGTGCCATCGATGAAGGATGAGTCATTTCATATCGGGCTTACGGCTCTGGGTTTTCTACTACCCCCTCCTTGATGTTTAAGAATAGTGCCTAATGGTGGCTGTTCGTCTAATTCTTAAGATTTCTCTAGAGTCTTTGCTGCGACGGTTATCACAATACTGTCAGTCAAGCCTACGATTGAAACTCCTTTTGGAAGAGGTAATTTGAGAACGTTCCACAGTGTGGGGCCTACATGTGAACCTTGGAGTATCTCTCCGGCAACCAATCGTTCTCTGCACCCTTCATCCGTTTCATATCGGAGTTTCCTGCCCGAAAAGTATTTAGCCACGATGTTAATAAGATAGTGTGGTACCCTTGTTTCCTGGAGGGTATCATAGCTGCCCAATTGAATGCATTTTTAATGTCGAATGTTATAATTGCTTCTAATTTTGTGTGCCTATAGACCAGCGCTTCTCCTCTATGGCTTATGCTGCAGCATATATGACCATCCGTTTTGAATCTACGCTGCTCCTCTTTCTCCTGCAACAAAATTGGCAATCCGACGGGCCGTTTACGGCTCCAGCGATTCTTTTATACGATTACTCGGTTTTCGAGCAAGAAGCAAGAAGCAAGTACGTCGGTACGCTGTTGGTTCGTGCGATGACTTATTTCGCTTCGGCACTTGTTCGGAAACATTTGTTCATAAATCGTCCTTTAACTCTTTAATCAGCTTACGGGAACAGTTTTCCTTGCTGGCTATAATGACTTTTTTAAGTTGATTTCGCCTTTCTTTGTACTCTGGTTGATAGCTGAAAGAGGTGCTAACCGCCCTCGATATTTGCTATAGTCTTCTCGCTCTGTTGCATTGAGCTTTTAACGCGGTTATGTCGTCGGTCCACCAGTACAATGGTTCTTTCCGCTTATAGAAACCCTGCTTCGCAATTGATCCATCACACGCTCCTATAATCCATCTTATAATCTTACCCAACATGTATCCGAACAACTCGTTATCTCGCTATTTTACTTTCCATTCAGGGCCCCTTAGAAGCCGTTTCACATTGTCCGCACAGTGGTTTTGCTGTATTTCGCATATTATTGCTAAGTGATGTGAAACATTATTAATGCTCTTTCAATACGCAAAGGCGTTGCTGGCCGTGGTTATGTCAATCGCAGAGGTATGACCGTCCCTATTAAGTGTGCTTTCAAAACTAACGTTTAGGATGATCACGTCGAGAGAGCCCAAGGATTCGAGTATTATTCGACCCTTAGCGTGCGTCTATTTATTTTCACATTTTATTGCACGTTGCCACATTGGGCTTCAACTCTCATATCGAAGTCGGCCTGATTTGTACTTAGCGGGAAATAGTACCTATAGCGGCGTTTGACGCACATGTACGACTCCACCGCTGAAACGATTTTCATGTGTGAAGAATAACAGTCGCATTGCCGAATTCCTGTCGTACCCGTTGTGTCCTTCATCCACTTGTTATCAAGACCCGTCTTCTAGCGTTCACACAGGTTGGTTTTCTCATTTTCATAATTAATAGTTCTTTGCCAGTTTGTTGGAGCGCATCTTGTGCTGCCCGCCAGTGAGTTGTACTAAAGGACATTAACGTCATGTTCGTTTTTTCATCGTGCTGTCACTTGAATTTGTAGGCAGCTTCTGCCACCAAGGGGGTGGTTATAAAGCTCATTTCGCTCTTTGCATATACCTCAACATGGGCTTTTAGTGCAATCTTTTGCTTGGCGGCCTTCTTCGCTACACTTTTGTATCCTTGCTCTTATAGAAGCAAGGTCTTGTTATTGAACCCTCACAGGCTTTTATAGTCCGTGCTATAACCTCCGTAACGGAAGCCTGATCTGAGTTTCTGGGTTCTGCTTCTTTCAACATAAGCTCGAAGAGTTCTTTGTCTAGAGATTCTGGTTTCCATTGGGGACCCCTGAGAGGGAGTTTTACTCTGTTCGCCCGCTGGCTCTGCTGTAGTTCCCAGATTATAGCTACATGGTCACTGTGGGTATAGATGTTGCTAATATCCCATTCTATGCGCAAGGCCAATGCACTGCTGGTCATGGTAATATCAATCGCGAAGCCACGCCCGTCTCTATTGAACGTGTTTTCATTACCTTCGTTTAGAATTGTCATATCCAGTGAGGCTAGGAATGTAAGCACTATTCTGCCCTTAGCGTTCGTCCACTTGCTACCCCAATCAGTCGCCCAGGCATTAAAATCTCCGGCGAAAATTACCGGTGTTTTCCCCCTTGCGTCGGTACATAACTCATCTATACGCTTCTCGAAGTCCGCATGGTTTGTGCTTGGCGGGAAATAGCAGCTGTAAAGGTAAATCCCTTATATTTAACAG
>KK500080.1:239478-289603 GCA_000688715.1 Glossina pallidipes
AAAAATTCACTATGATTCGAAAATTAATTGTTGTTAACTATTATCGGTTGCCAAGCTTATGCATGTTTGGGGTTCATTTGCAACTAGGTTCTGTACCGGTTGTGGGTGTGGCTCTGTGCTAATTGTGTACATGCTTTTTTTCTTTTTTTCCTTTTATTTGTTTTATTGTACTTATACTAAGTTTTTTTAATAATAATTAATTTAAGATTTACTTTAAGAGTCATTTGAACTCGACTGTTGTTTGTTTTAGTTGAGTTTCTGTATAAGTGGAATAAATAAATAAATAAATAAACACTTAACGCAAACGTAGCCCTCCCCTGCTGAGATAAATCTCATGGTTGGAGCTGTACTGCCAAAAGGCTGCAATGCCTGTTTTGTCCTTTGCCCACCTAACCTTTGCCCGGAGTCTAACGTGTATGGCTCACTCAAGGCTACTATGTCAATCCAGAATTCTCTGACGTTCTGTTTTAGCACCACTTGTGCAGCCCGACAGCGGTTTATGTTAACTTGTATACACTTCATAGTCGTTCTTTATTGCTCGCGCCGCGTGTTTTTATCGGGTAATTTCTGCCGGCCACTTGATGATCATGAGGCTTGCGTTATTTCTTGCAAATCCCACAACACGGGCTCTTTGTGCAGTCTCTTGCTCGGTGACCTTCTTCGCTGCATTTTAGACAGCACTTGCTTCTATCTTTCTTCCCTTTGCAGTTTCTAGCGAAAAGACCTACCTCTAAGCATCTGTAGCATTTCAGTACTGCGGATTTTTCCCTGATCCTGCTTGCTACCCGGTTTCAAGTAACTCTTCAGCACTTTTTGTTGGGACTGTTAGAGTTGCTGTTTGTGTGCCGGCATACGCCTTCCTGATTGATATGAATGCTTCTTTCATGATATTCAAGCTGCTGAATCTCATCTTTAATCTCAATCTTTGTTTATATTAGTTTGACACTAGCCCCTTGGCCGAGCGCTTTTTCCATAAATTGCTGGTAAGCAGTGTTTTCTTGTTTCGCACTTTGCCTAAATTCCAGCAGCATTTCCCCTTTTAATGTTTTCCGTATTCCGGTCACATTTTCGCCGACTTTTTGCAACACAGCATTATCGCTGTAAGACATAGTGCTCATTTGCTTGATTACAATCGCATCTGGCTTACTCACCAATTTGATTAGCTTCACCTTTTTATTTTTTGCTTGGACCACGGTCCACCTTTCATTGGCTTTTTTGGTTGTTTTGGCGCCTCATTATTGGGATTTATTCAATCGCCCGTTCACTTGCTTTTTTTCGCAGGAGTAGTATCCGCTAATCCCTCTTTTCTGAGACTTTTCGCAGCGTTTACTCTGCTTCCCTTTTCGGTCTGGGTAGTGCCATCCCTGACCGCTTTTTTGGCATTTGATTTTCTAGCTCTTTCGCGGCTTTATTATGAAGCACAGCCAGCATATCCACCAAATCCCTCACCGGCTGCTGAATGGTACGCCTGGTAGGAGCGAAAGGATTGGAGCCATCATTTCGATGAGTTTTCCAGTTTTCTCTCCTAGCTCGACAAATGAGTTTTCACCTTTCTTTTTCATCAGTGATTTATCCTGAAGAATCGACGGTGAGGACTGACTTCTCTCCTGAGTTGTTTTCCCGCCCAGTTGCTCAGATGAGCGTTGGATTCGAGTGGCCCTTTTGAACGGATCGGTAACACTTTCGGACTTTCCCGTATGGCTTGTGGGCCTTAAGGTATCCCTTTATTTCCGATTTTGGCCTGTATGATTATCGTGTTAGTGTTTGACTGTGTAAAACTTTTATGTAGTTATGTTTTGTAGATGGGGTTATTTGTATTTATCTACTAGTGTATGTATGTATGCAAGTGTATGAGAATTCCTCACATGTTTGTCTGTTTATGGATTTATATTGTATGTATATGTTTGTGTGCGTGTGTTCCTGTGTGTATGTTTAAATGTATTTGTATATATCTTGTGTATGTGTGTGTTTGTAAAGGCCTTGTGTGTAAGTCTGTTTCTTGTGTGTGCAGAGTATATTTCTGTATGTAAGTTGGTGTCGTTGCCGTTATTTTCCATAATTATGTAGTTGCTTTATTGTTAGTCTTTGTCCTTCTGCGGCCCTTTATCGCAGGGTTGACCAATACTGCTTATTACATAGCCCTCAGCTATGCTACCCTAAGCTAGTCCTTTAACAGCAAGGAGTAAGTCTTGATATTTTAAAATATTCTCGCAAATGCACAGGGTTGCTCTATAGCAGCAATAGACGGCAATGTCCCTCTGTAATTTGCTACCCTTCTTTTGATTATTTACTTGGGTGCCCCTGAACGACCGCCAATTAAAAACGAAAGCGGGTAAACGAAAAGAAAAGAGAGGCAAAAGTAAAGAAAAACGAAATCTGCCTTTTCACACTATAGTTTTAATGGCTTTATGTCTAATTAAAAACGATCAGAAGCACTGTCGCACTTTTAAATATCGTTAAGTTTCCTTCTCAGTAAAAGAATTTCACCTGGAGTAATTTTCTAATAACAATCGCCTATGATATAAACGGAGCAGTTAAGAACACGTCCGCGCGCCACGAAATCACAACGATCAATTTCTATGTGTACGTGTGTTTTTTTTTTTTTTTGTGAGGTGGAAACCCATCAACAGGCGCCCATGTGCGAGATTTAAACCCGCTAAAAACCACCCCTCCTATTCCCTACCCTATGGCACGATCATTTAGGTATACCTTCACAGGCAGGGTAGCCTTTTAGGCACTACTTAAAAGTTTAGGCTGACGCTCTTCGTATCTTTGTTTTCTCACTATGTTTGCGGCGGATACTCCTACGGCTTTCCATATTTTCAGGTCGTGCAATATATTTGTCACAAGATTGTCGGGCAGAGGTCACCCTTAAATTTCCATTTGTAGTCTCTGTCGTTTGTTATGGTGTGTCGGACAGACAAACAAAACATGTTCAGCGTCTTCGATGCACTCACAAAAACTACAGAATGGGTTCTGCTCTATTTTAAAACTATTCAGATATGACCTAAAGCAACCGTGGCCGCTAATTAGATGTGTCAAATATAACTCAACCCCATGTTGCCTATTCACCCAGGGCCGTAAATCGGGTATGAGCCGGTACGTCCATCTACCCTTACCGCTATGCTCCAGCGCTCTTGCCATTCATCCACTAGTCGCTGTTTTGCACGCTGCTCAGCCGCTTCAGCCGACAATCTATGAAATTCGGCCCTATACATACCTTCTTTAGCCCGCAAGTCGATTGGTATCAGTCCAGCGATAACCAAAGCCGCCTCTTCCGACACCGTCTGATATGCGGCGCAAACCCTTTGAGCGCATAGCCTATATGCTGAATGGATGTCTTTCATGTATGATGGTTTAGCGAGGGCCTTTTTCCGTACATTATTCTCGCAGTTAGGACTTCTGCGATCAGCTTTCTGCGGTCTTGCCTAGGGCCACGCAAGTTTGGCAGTAAGCGCGCCAGCGACTTTGCTACCTTTGCTGCCTTTTCGCCAGTGTATTCCAGATGCCGTTTAAACGACAGTCTGCNGCAAGTTTGGCAGTAAGCGCGCCAGCGACTTTGCTACCTTTGCTGCCTTTTCGCCAGTGTATTCCAGATGCCGTTTAAACGACAGTCTGCAGTCGATCATCACTCCTAGGTATTTTATGGCTTCTTGTGACTCTATCCTCGTGTCTCCCACTTGGATAGTCACTTTCTCCAACTTCTTCCTAGAAGAGATTAATACCGCTTCTGTTTTCTCTTCCGTCAGATCTAAATCCACTGACCACAGCCACCTCTTGATCATGCCGGTGGTTTTATTCGCTGTGTTGGTAATTCCCTCCAAAGTTTTTGCCACGATGGTTATCGCTATGCCGTTAGCAAAACCCACAATGGATGCCCTCTCAGGGAGGGGTAGTCTCAGGCTATCGTCATACATTACGTTTCACAGTATAGGGCCTAGTACTGATTCCTGACGTACTCCTCCAGTGATCAGCCTTTCTCTGCACCACTTATCTATAACGTATCGAAGTTTCCTACCAGTAAAATAACTAGCCACTATATTTATAAGATATGGTGGGACTCCTCTTTCCTGTAGGGCAGCTATGGCACGATACCAATTTGCTGAGTTGGAAGCATTTTTAATGTCTAATGCTATTACTAAGCAATACTTTTTGTTGCCTTCCATCCAGCGTGTTCCTTTTGTTGCTTCTGCGGCAGTATTTGTGACCACATTTATTGCATCCATTGGGCTTTTCCTTTTCCTGAAGCCGAATTGGAAGTCCGACAACCCTTTAGAGCTCTCCAGTGACTCTTCTAAACGATTTCGAATGATTATTTTATACACCTTGCCTATCGTGTCCAATAGACAAATATGAATATGAAGTATGAATAGGCGGTATGAATTCGCAACATGCGATGGCTTATTTGGCTTTTGCAGCAGCACCAGCGTTTGTTGTTTCCACTTATCTGGGAAAATTTGTTCCTTCACACCAGCGTTGAAAGTTCTCGCAAACATAGCAGGCCTTGCCAACATGGCTTGCTTAACAGCACAGTTTGGGATGCCATCAGGACCCGGCGCTTTCTTGCCTTTTAATTCCTTTGCAATGGCAACAATCTCCTCAGGCCTGGTGAGATTAATATTATCTCTCACCTCAATCATTGGCACATATACAAACATAGTTTTCTGGGGAAACAGGGTACCGATTATTTCTTCCACGAATTCTGCACAGCTTGGTTGGTCTGAATATTTTAGCTTCTTCATTACCAACTTATACGCCATACCCCATGGGTCCTCATTTATCTCGTTAATCAGGTTCTGGAAGCAGTTTTTCTTACTGACCATAATCGCTTTTTTAAAAAGCTTTCGCATGAGTTTGAACTCTTCTTGGTGGCTGAGATAAGCATTAGTCCCCCTCGATCTTTGGCAGACACGCCTCGCTCTATTGCATTTAGCTCTTAGTTCGGCTATCTCGTCTGTCCACCAGTACACTGGCTCCTTGCTCTTAAAGAAGCAACGCCTTGTCATTGAACCCTCATAGGCCTTTATAATCCATGCTATAATCTCCGTAAGCTTGAACTGAGTTTCTGAGTTCTGTTTCTTCCAACATAAGCTCGAAGAGTTCTTTGTCTATAGATTCTAGTTTCCATTGGGGACCCCTGAGAGGGAGTTTTACCCTATTCGCCCGCTGGCTCTGCTGTAGTTCCCAGATTATAGCTACATGGTCACTGAGGGTATAGATGTTGCTAATACCCCATTCTATGCGCAAGACCAATGAACTGAATTATGCATTGATGTAATTATGCGTGAAATTGATATATCCGGCGTACCGGTGAAGATTAGATCGAGAATTCTATTCTGAAAATCCACGCTAGTATCAAGTTGGGTGAGGCATAAATTGCATATACCTTGAACGAATTCGTTGTACTTACCAGAGTCATAAGGCTGTATCAAGTGGTATAAACGTTGATCAGTATTCCAAGACACGTGCGGATTATTAAAGTCTCTCAATGCGATCAACAATTCGGTTGGTTTCAACATTTGTGATACACTACCTAAGAATACAGGTGTTTTAATGTCTATCTATATCGGACGATGTAGAGATATACGAACAAGAGATAATATATGTCTATTTTCTAAAGCGATACGGACGCATAAACATTCAACATCGATCGAATGGCCAAAAGATACTAATTCTGATGGAAAGAATTTACGCACAATAATATATGTCTATTTTCTAAAGCGATGCGGACACATATCATCGATCGAATGGACAAAAGATACTAATTCTGAGAATATGTCCTCCTCCATTGAAGTATTTGCCTTGCCTATATACAATCAGCACAAAGGATATCAGAAGTTAATATGTTGGTCTTTAGCGCCGATTCCGTAAATGCAAATCACACTATCTCCGCACAAACTGCGGGGCTTAGTGTTAAAGCCTCTAACGTTTTGATATAGAATAACAAAGCCAGGACTTCCTATAATTAGATTTTGTATCGGTAAATGTTTTAGAAAGAATAACAGAATAAATAGTTGAATTGAGCGAAGGACAAATTCCCTTACTAGCGACAGAATTCCTTACATAGTGGCCCTCAGATTGCGTCAGCATTATTGTAAGTGACCCAACTTCTGATGGTTGCCCGTAGTTATTTTTAAATACGCTAATAGCTCCCCTTGATATATCAGTATTTTTGACATATATAAATTGCAAAATGCCGTCAATAGGTGTATCCGCATCTACTCGGCTCAGAAATATCGACTTTCGTTGAATTATGTCACCTTTGGCATTATCAGCTCCAAGTGCGGTTAAAGGATTTTCTCTTCCTTGCGCTGCAGGATTCGAACGACCAACCGGGATGTCGGCTGATGAACGGTGTTGACTTATTTGCAGAACTTACGCTACCCAAATCTGTGAAAACAGATGCGGTATTTGCGCATGAGTCAACCTCCTTGCTCTCGGCTGAATTCGACTTATCAGAAGATCCAACTACATCGGATTTGGCTACAGTTTCGTCTGGAGATGGGTGAACCATAATCGGAGGAACTTTGAAAACATTGTCGTTCAGCTTCTTCAGATCTTTGCATTGCTTTAACAACACACTTTGCGTCTGTTTGAAGAACTTCTGGAAGTCCCTATCCCTCTGGCGGCATTCCTAGCAGTCAGAATGAAACTGATACGAGTACAATTCTAAAAAAAGGAAAAAAACAGTTTAACATCGTCAGTGTACATTAAGATACTGCTGGACTTAATCCCCGAAGGGAGATCGTTGATGTAGAATATAATTAAAAGGGTCCTAAATGACTGCTTGATATAAATCTAATTCTAGATAGCCAATAATAACTCAGAACAATTCATACTAATGCCAAACGTGAGCTCTTTTACTTTCGCGTAATTCAGCAAATATGAGAGACTATGTTTAACAGCTT
Source organism: Glossina pallidipes (assembly GCA_000688715.1). Classification (NCBI taxonomy): domain Eukaryota; kingdom Metazoa; phylum Arthropoda; class Insecta; order Diptera; family Glossinidae; genus Glossina; species Glossina pallidipes. The sequence continues at coordinate 246,387 of KK500080.1, forward strand.
ACTCGACCCCAAAAAATCGATGGCCATCAACCAATGCTGAATGCTATTACGCACACTATCCCAAGCCAGTCGAAAAATAAAAACAAAACCTAACTCTCACATAAGTGATTACCCGCCTGTTTTTGGACAAGGTATTTCGCTAACAACATTTGAGCCACAAAATGATCAGACGTTACTTGAAGATATAAACGAATGCTATGAAAGAGAGTAAAGAGAGTACAAGAACTGAGACGAATATATTCACAAAATGAAATACTACGATGTGAAAGCTGACAACACCTCTATTTTTCAGAAGGAATGAAAACTTGATTTTTTGTTTATAACTCAGAAACTATATCAAATAAATGCAGAAAAATTTGAACGTATACTATATGGGTGATGCTGTAGTATTCGTGCATAAAAATAGAAAAAATTACCCAATATTATGGTGTGTCAAAATTTAAACGTTTTCTAATATCTTCATAACACGCAGAAACAAGCTTCAAAAACCCTACAAAGCATTTAAATTCTTGGTCAGTTTTAAATTTGGAATGCACATTAATATGTTCGCCTATTCGTCTGTCGATCTGTCTGTTTGCGCAACTATTTGTGATAAACATTCTCCCGTTAGTGAAAATGAAGATATCGACTATAAATTTGCAAAGGTATTTGGAATTGACCTAGACTTCTCAAAGGACACGCCTACAACTCTTATTTTGAAAATAGAAGAAAACAGCTGCGCCCACTCCGCATTATAGAGCACGAAAATTTTGTTCTTTTACTTCTTCTGTCTTTTTTAGGATAACGGTGATGGGTACGAAAGATTCGGTGCCGGCCGAATTTAATTTTGTTACTTCTTATTATTATATTAATTGTTAATAAATAAAGATTTTGATGACTGTGGATTTAATACGAAATAAAATTTTGGGACAACGTAAATTATATTTCACTAGCTACTAACAGGAAAACTTACCTCTAGCGATTCGGCAATAATGATCCCAATTTACAAAGGTATTGATTTGAAAGCTTGTCACACGACCTAGTTCAGGTTTCGGTAGAGCGTTTGCCGATTTGTACCGGCATGCTGTGCCGCATAGCAATAAAAAGGAAATTAAAAAAAGGAACATGCAAATAAAAAAAGGTTTGAACCTGAAACCGGGTAAAACTGTGTAAGTTCGTTTGTTAAATCTGCTGTCCGTGTTGCACGCTGGCCGTCGGTCCCTTCTTAGTCCGTCAGCAACTGTCCCCAGTCCCTCTACCGCCACTCGCGCGTACACCCACTCATGCGCCCGCTACAGCGGTGGAGTATTTCGACTTAGCCAAACATTTTTTCGAGACGATCAATTTTAATTCTTATTTTTACCCGTCTTACCTAGTTACTTTACTCACTTGCTACTTTTTCAAACAAACAAATTGCAGTGGAGATCCAAAGCTAGGTTCTTGAGTGTAGTTTACCATTTACATCAATTTATGACAGGAATGAATTGCTACTTTCCTTACCCACGGCTGATTGTTATTATGTTGCGCTGCTGCTTAAGTTTGACTGTCGATAGGTATCCACGCATCTGGGTTCTGCTCACAGCAAAGGAGTTGCTGCCTTCGTTGATGGACCATCCATTAAAAAACTTGTTGTTGTTGTCTTTTAAGTACATATATATTTATATATAAACGTTGTGTTAATGCTTCAAATGTCCGCAGCTACAGGTAGCTAAGTAGCTGTTAGGAACACGCACAAACGGGTAATGTATGTACACACAAGCGCATAAAATGTCGACCGATGTCTTTGACTTCGATATCTCCTCGTGCTAGGGCAGTTATATAGCTTGATTGTTGTTGCTCTTATTCTTCAATTTTTTTTTGGGTAATGTTTAAGGGTAAAAATTATTATCGTCTTATAAAAATTATTAACAAAATTCTCGTTTAAGTGTGCACATAAGGACACACACTCATGTATGTATATGTCTACAAGAAATTATGTTTTTTTTCATGAAACGCACCAATTCTGGTATTCCGTAGTCAAGCAACAATAGGCACAAAGGTCCACAGTTACATAGGGTAGGTATAGAGTTTATTTTAAATTAAAATTTCAAACGCAGGACTTAAAGTAAATTCTATTTCTTATTCGTAGCTACACCCGTAGTTTAATTTAATAGAAGCCTTTCTTTTCATAAATCACTTTTGTGCGTAAGACATTATTAATTTGTCAGGAGAAAAAAAATTTTGCAAATAACATTTTTGTTCTATTTCGTAAACGAATTTTTTTTTTCTATCTACCTCCCCTTTTTTCCATATGTATAATAATAAACTTTGAATAGCATTTATCCATAAAACGCCGGCTTGACGTTTCGCTTTTCGTCTAACGAAGACCCAAAAAAACTTTTTTCTTTTTATGCATAACGGCACGCCGCTATTCTTGCGATCTGATCAAAGCAGACCGACAAAACCCCTACCTTAAATTTGTACGCGGCCGTTACTAGTTCAAAAGAAACTTACAAATATTCAGCATTGCAATCAAGTCAAAATAAAAGTAAAGCCCATACAAAGGGTGAAGATATGCTGTGTTTTGCAAGCGGCATTAAACGTGCCAGTGTTAGTAATGGAAACTACAGAATGTCAGTGATCAATAAAAGGTGATCCAATGCCGATTAAATTTCTTGAATGGTTTGCTAAACAATTGATTAATGCTGTATTCCGTATCAACAACGGGCACTGTTGGGAAACGTTTCAGGTATACTAAATCTTCTGGACTTAATTGTGTAGTGAATGCTTTGCAAGATTTAATAATTAATGCACTGTAATGCGTATATCATAATATGTTAAGTCGATTTGTTTTCTTTTTACAACAAATTAATGAACATGATTGAACATTATGCACATATATGTAGAACATGTGTAATGGGTAAGCTGGCCCTCGGCCGGTAGAGCGGTTACCCTCCGCCCGTCGTACCTCATTACAAATAAAACAAACTAAAACTACAAAAATAAAAAAAAGGTCCTCACTTTTCCTACTGTGTCTTGATTGTGCCGTCAGTCCCGCACCCGTCCGTTGGTCGCTCCTTAGTCTGTCGGTAACTGTTTAACGGTACCCCTACTTTCTCTCATGCGTGCACCGCCTATTTCTATAATTTCTTGTATTTCTATAATTTTTTTAATGTTTTTCTTTTACATCTCGTTTATTTCACAAATCGCCTGACTTTCCCAATACGCACACACATCGTTATCGCCTAGTTAACAAAGTTCTCCTTTTCTACAATTTTGAATGGTTTTCTTTGTTACTTTGAACTCTCCTTTATTAATGATCAGATTTTTATCCGCATTTGTTGTTGTCATAAATGATTTTCTTTTTCAAATTTGAAATTAATTAATCTGCGGGGGAATTTTCACGAACTGAAAAACACACACACCTCGCATAGCTTTTACTTAGTTTTTTCTTCAATAGTTACTTTTTGCTTTAATTTATTTCCCGGTCTGTTGACTGATTATTTCTTCGGAGAATTTTTATGGTTTTTTTTTAACTGCATATTCGACAAAATTTTCCAAATTTTATTTTTCCAGCGCTTATGAATCTTTTCTTATTAAATTTTTACTTTTTGAGTTTTGCTTGAGCGGTGATTAATTTCTTTTTTCAAAGTTTTTAATACACTTAATTTTTGTCTTTTTTTCCAAGTTGATCTATTTTACTAAAACAACCTTTCTGTTGCACTTTCAAAACCAGACTCTTCTGAAAATCTTTCGCAGAACAAAAACTTTTCTTCCTTTTTTTCTCAGTTCTAGCTAACCTCGGTTAACAATCAAAGTCTTTTTAATTGCCTTCTACTCATCATTTGACCTTCATGCTTCCACTACTTCTCCCTCTCTTATTCGTTTGCCCTTGTTCAATGACATCGGCAGTCATCCCCCGTAATGTTGCTCTTAAAGCTCAGACACCAAAACTCTTAAAACCCTTACTTCAGCTACACTCTTAAAAACCGTTCCAGCGAGCGATCAACAGGAAGTGCCAAAACGAAACAAAAAAGAGAAGAATAGAGAGAAGAATTTTTCTTTCGCATGATTTTACTTTCTTTTCCTTGATTTCTTTGCATAGCTAGCGGCTAGCCGCTATTTGCAAAGAACCGCAAAATCATACGATGTCCCATAACGGCATGCCGTTATTGAGACATTTTAGGTAAAAACAGACAGATACCATACCCTAAATTGTTCGAGGACGTTACACATGTTCTTCCTATACTCCTCTAGGCATCCCAAAGAAATTTGTTGACAGACGAATGTATAATGAAAAATTGTAGTGGTTGTCCTGAGGTAGAACAAGATCAAAGCTAAAGGTAGGTGCGCGATAGGAGCGGTACAGACTTCAGATTTTTCTCCATTTGAACTATAATCGTTTGCCTCCTCTTCTCATGAATTCTTAAATACTACTACGCAAGAGCAAGACCGAGTTGCGTATTAGTTCCTTTTGGATGTTGTAATGAGAACGAACGTGGTCGTTTTCTAATTGCTCGCAGCCAAATGACCATAATCGGACGATTGAACCTTCTTCTTCGAATGTGAAACGTTATTGAACTGCGGAAATAAACTCTTCATCTTAAAATATGGCTTAATATAAGATGGTTATATTTGATATGACGAAAGAAGTCAATTTGAAAGAAGTCATGGTTGCTATCTGACTGCTATCAATGCGCTAACGATTACCTTTCAAAACAAATTGTTTTCTCTAATAATTAAGCAAGGCTTTTCATTTCCAATGTTTAAATTGTTGTGGCGTCATGATTATGTCGTCTTTTTACACGCCAAAGAACACGGATATATTGAGTAGCAGTGTGTTTATTAAACACTATGTGCTTTCATCGAATGACAAAACTTTTGCAAGAGTGTGTAAGCCTCATTACTAAATCGTTGCCTACTTCTCGTAAAAATTTTGAAAACTGGAAAAATACGTTGATTACAGTATTGAATCCACTGAGTTTTTTTTTCTTTTTGCAAGGTAAAGTTTGTTTTTGCGATTAGCATTTGGTGCTTCTGCGCATTGCCCGCCGTTTGTCCCCTCTTTGTTTTTGGCTAACGCTTTGACAAATTTTTTCTTCAGCTATCTTAATTGATGGTTATATCTTGTGTTTGCCATTGTCGTAAATTTTATGGGAGGTAGTTTATGAAGAGAATGTAATTTTTTGTTTGTAAACTACATGAATTGCCCTCTTTTATATTGTTCTTCCCATTCTGCTTCTTATATTCTTCCTTACTTTGCGCTTTGGAAATATCTTCATTTCCTTGCTTAACTATTTTATTATAAATATCGTTTGCCTCGGCCAAGTAATGTTTTATAAAATAGGAATAATTTTAATAATAAAAGTTCCGGTAGCACTGAAGGGCAGAGAGATATAAAAAGGCTCGTAGCAGTCTTTACAGATTTGATGAATATTTAAAAAAAATTTAATTCAATATTTTTTAAATTAAATTATTAAATTCTTGTTAAATGCATACTTTGATCAAATAAATAGTTTTATAATTTTTTCAATAACTTTCGGTTTAAATTAAAAATTTTTAGAAATAATTCTACTTATTTCTATTTAATTAATAATAAGATCAATTTATTTTTGAAAAGATTGTGTTTAATAAAATTATTACAAATTAACTTATATTAGTACAAAACTATTCAATTAAAGTAGTTTTATAAAAGTTTCAATATTGATTGTCTCTCTTTATTTTTTCCTTGATATAAAAAGTATGTTAAAATTTGAAACCGAATTACACGAAAGTAAGCGAAAAGCCCCACGGTGTAAGTACTGGTGTTGTTGGCAGGAGGGCCGCGGTTGTTTAATCGCAGTAACAATGTGGGTTCGAGGCTGGCGGCTCGTGTTTTTGTTTTGTAATAAGATAATCGACTTTTTAAAGTTGATTTTAAAGATGTCTTTTCGTATATTTTTTCTCCTTATTAAAACTATCCCTAAAATATATGAAAATTATCCAAAAAAAGTTATGAAATTAAAGTGAAGTAGGACCTCCTACCTAACTATCCTTATAACTCATTTATTGACTTGCGCTTAGTCGAAGCGATGTTTGCAGTGATTTTCTCCGTCCAGAAAAAGTTAAATTCAATAAGTTGATCTAATGCGGGTAATGTGGTTTTGTTAGATAATAAATACCATAATTAGATAATACGTTGATTATATATGTTGTTAACTAGGTTTCATTTTCTATTCTCGACCTACTTAGCTATATGCATGCACAACATTTGTGAGAAACGCTCTCACAGAGTTATCAAAACCAGCATAAGGAAAATTGCTAACAAAACTCATACCCTCTCATGGCACCAATTTCCAAAAACATATACATTCAAACTCACATGGCACCAAATTCAGAGTTGCTTTTTCAACAAGTTATAAGTTCAATGGTATAATAATATTAATCTTTTGAATTAAATATGTAAAAATTACTGAAAAAATGCACAAATTCACCGTTTTATAAGATGATAAGAAAATTAAAGGGTTTGCTTAACAAACCATTTGCCACCTGCATTATAACTTGGAAAACTTTTAGTAATGAAATGAATCGGAAAAAGGAAGGATCAGAGGGTGAAAATTCAGAATCGGATTCCTTCCAACAACAACATAAGAAACAAGGCAGTGAAGAACAACAAAAAACAACATCCACTAGTTTTGTAACAGCCGTAAGAAATCCTTTTGCCTAAGGCTCTGAGAAAACCAAAGGTATCTATATGAATATGGTGGAGATGTTTACGGAGTATGATATAGGCCATAGAAACCTTGAGTACATTTACTTTCCTGTGTATATTTTTGATACACGTTTTGAGTTGTGAGAGTGTTGCTATAAGCTGAAATATTCTAAGACTATAAAAATATCCATGACCATGTTAAAAAATTTCTAAGACGTTGTGGCGATTCACAGAGTTTGGAGTTGAACGCGACTTCGTAAACGCGTAATAAAACAAATGCCCGCAACAGACTTGTTTGCTGTGTTTACTTTATAATCAAGTTCGCATGAAATATTAGATTTTATATTTGTTTCCATATAAATTCATTTAACATAGGGCTAATTCGCTTTCAGTTACTAACAAACATTCAATTAATATTATTGTGGGCATGAACTTTTATTAAGCACTAGGAGGTCACTCACTTGCCTACTTAATAGTGTTAAAGAATTTCTTTTAGTGAAAGCAAAATCCTTGCCTCCTGTCAAAGTCTCCATTCAAAATTCCATTTTTAATATAATGGAATAGATGGCAATTATTTCGTGATTTCCTGACTTTTGAATCAATCATTACATTGTTTTTCTGTAGTTAGTGAAGAGCTTTTTTTATATTTCTTCTGAATTTGCAGAATTTCTTTTATTCAAATATATAAAAACAATTGACATGCAATGCTTTGCATTGCTTGTTTTGAGCTGTATTTATAAAAAAAACGGCTGTAAATTGGAAATAAAATAAATTGCGAACAATATTGTTTGCTTACGAACAGCTGAACCAAAATAAAAAGTTTAAATTTGTGAAAAGCAAGTAAATTAATTCATTTTTTGCTTTTTATTCCAATTGGCTAATTAATAGCCTTAATTCGCCAAAGCTTGTAATCGATTGAGTATCATCAATCTTTCCGCGCAAACACCAACGAATAAGTAAAACCTACCCCTCTAGCGGATGTATTCGTCTCACCGCCAACAGGCCTAATCCATTTCATTAAACAAAAAAAAAAAAAATGAAAAGATAAGTAAAAGATTGTTATTAAATAATTAAGTAATGTTGAGGAGTATATACAGATCAGGCGGAATGATTCCTTTCCTTCTATTATGTCACTTGACAGCAGAGGAACATCAAGAAGGGCTCTGCCGCATGTTTCAAGTCCTCTTACGTTACCAGAAAGTGTGTAAGTAAATTATTTTGTGTATTTGCCAACAACTTAAATTAAAATATGCGTACATCTATTGTTATATGTAAATTTCTGCAGAATCTTTGCGTGTCAAAAGAGGCTTTTGGATACATTTTACGAAAAATTGGTGGGAATGGCGGTGTAAGAAGAATCTATATGCTTCCCTAGGTCCCTTTAGCCCTTACTTTAGAGTGGTTGGTGTCTGGACGCTATCAATGGCTGGCAGATAGCGACTTTCCATTAAACATTACACAGACTACCATTTCTGTTGTATTAGAAATGATACAAAACATGAGCAAAAAACTTTGCGCGGAAAGGATTCAATGGGGTATTAATACCAACACAACAGAGTGGTTCCACGGGATATTGGGTATTCCTGATGTTAAATAACTGCTTGGGCTTTTCTTTATTATATGACACATTATTGTACCAAAAGATATGAGAATTTTAGCAATATACTTTTTATTTCCTAAATCAAGCCACATTTCACTTATGTGGAGGCATTCCAATGAAACAGCTTACCTGCGCAATCATTGGACTGGAAATCAAAGTAATGGTTGAGTCCTTGGTAAGCAATAATAATAATATCAGGGCCCATATCATCGTACCATTCTTACACGTACACTTTCAGGTGATAGCGGATACTCTTTAGAGCCGTGATAAATGACGCCGTGGAGAACTCCAGCCGATCCCATCAAACAAAAATACGACGTTATGCGTTGCAGGGCGAGAAATATTGTTGAGATATGCATTGACGTTCATAAAAGTTAGTAATAAATTCATTTTTCAAAAACATAAACTAAGCTTTTATATTCTTCAAGGTCGATGGCGTATTTTAATGGAAGAACGGAAACGCAGTTACGATCCAAGGAAGATGGGAAAATTTGCAAATGTTTATGCAACCCTTCACGACATTTGTGGGCAAAAGTGCAAAGTCCGAAAATTCAAGATTTAACTCCTGCAGCTCCCGCTTCTTATTTTGATGACTGCGTGGACATTTCACTAGAGGTATGCCATATGAGTCGAATAAGTATGGAAATAAGAATCGGTATATCTTCCGTACTTTCAAATTGAATGGGAATGAAATACAAAATGTAAGAAATAAATGTGCTTTTGTGGAAATTAAAAAGTTGGGTTTTATTTTCAGAAGTTAATTAAAAAAAACAAATTTCACTTTTCAAACATTGTACATTACGTAAATAAACATTTTTTACTGGCAAATTTATACGTTAATATATAAAATAAAAGCAAGCATACAAAATTTAAAGCTCAAGCTCACAGTGAAAATAAAAACGAATATTGAGTTAACTTAATCCACACGCGGTGCCACTTGGTCCTTTGGGCCCCCTCTGGATCTTTGTTGCGACAATTTTTTTTCGGCTTGTATTTGCGGTCCGTCCAAATCTAAAAAAAGAGGTAAAAGTAAGAACAATGTAAGAAATAATGTGGCGTATGAATATAAAGTGTTATATCAAGGAATTGATGGGTAGGAGAGCAAAAACGTGTAAAACGAAGTAGGTTCATAAATTGACTGTGAACGCTGATGAGTCACGAAGATCAGATATACTCAATTTGCGAAGTGTGGAATGGCGAATAGAGATGATAACATTCAGAAAGACAAGTAGAATATGATCAGGGGATTGGAAGACTCCATTGTTTACTATATTAATTTTCAATAGGTGATCATTACATTTCGTGTGATTGGACATCAGCCTGTTAATAAGACAAATAATGTCACGTCTTAGGCTGCGAATGATAAACCAAGGCGCTTTATTTATTTGCGAAAATAGAGAGTATAAATGACGATCATAAGGTGAATTTTCCCTTCGGTGTTGCCAAGAAAGAACTGAATGCTTTTTGTCGAGTGTCCTCAGATGTGCAGGAATCACGGTACGATCATTAATATGAGATGGTATGGAAGATGCAATCTTAATTCCAGTGTTGTTGCCAAGAATGCCAAGAATGTGACTGGGCACCCAGAGAAAGCGAAATGTATCAGATTTGAGGCTATAAAGTAGGGATCTGATTTCTAATATGTAGGGATGAGCTTTAACTGAGACAAATGATTGTAAAGCGGATAAAACAGATTACTGCCTGTCACTATAAGGAATTTCTTTTGAGGTTGACTACTTCCTTGCTAAGCGGATGGCTTTTAGGATCGCAAGACATTCAGCCGAAAATATAGCACTACCTGGGTGATTTCTATATTAATCTCTGGAAACCAAAAGCCGCTGCCTACAACATCGGTCTTAGATCCATCAAAAAAGATGACCATGTTTTCATTTGGTATCGACGAAGTTCGAGTAACGGGGTAGTACGGATTTTTTCACTGTTAAGAACTTAATTACTGATCGAAAATATTGAAAATCAAGAGGAATTATATCGGCGAGTAAACGAAACCTTTCTTGTAGAGGCATAATATTTGCCATCTGTTGCAAGCTTGGTTTGTGTGTAGAATTCATGCCACCAAGGACCAGACGAAGGCATTTCCATTGGTTTCTGCACAATTTCAGAAGGTTGTATGGGAATGGAACAACGAGAAGAAGTGAAACCTCTAAAAATTCTCTTGGAGAAGATCTCTACAGAAAATGAAAAATTTGTCAGCGGCAGTGCTCGCTGCAATCATCTTTCATGGTAAACCAATCGTTCGTTTTCCACATAATCTTATCCAAAATTAGTTTTTTGATATCTAATTTATGTTCATTTTCATAATATTCTGCTGAATTAAATGTTTCAAAATTAAACAACAAAGTTGTTTGGGAGTTTTCCCGCCAACCATTAGCTGAAAAAAATCAAAATTATTAGAAACACAGAAGTATTTGCAAAATCCCATTGTAAAGATAACTGGAGAACGAATACATCTGAACGCTTTATGATAACAATAGCATCCATGATAAATTTCGTAGAGGATATTTTTAGTGTATATGGAGAGGTCATTTTTATTTTGCTAGCTAGGAAAATTTTTTCGGAAATAACGCTAATGTACGAAATAAACTATCCTTTGGGATTGTCCATGAAGGTTGTTCGTTCGAAATTCGACAGAGCAAGTTTTAACTGTAAAGGGAGCAATGATATGTTCTTAGTTTGGGCTACGGAAGGCAAGAAGAAGTAAAAGAGATCCTGGAAGTAACGGGTAAAGAAAAGCTTATGAGCATATGCCTATTGGAAGCAGATAATCAATTAAATAGTCAGGAAGTCGGTGACCATACTTACATAGAACAAACCCACTTTAATATTGATTGTGATGATGAAGCAACGGCATCGGAATTCTCTATAACGAAGCAAGCGGAAAAACAGACACAGACCTGCTTCTCAGGATATGGCCTATATGCATTTATTTTAAATCTTAAAAGAGATTTTACAGACAGTCCGAAACATTCATACAACACATAAATTATAGCGCAAAAACTCCAAATATGAAATTTTTTCAAATATACCGGTCCCAATATGAAATATACACAGCAAAGGATTATGAAAATAAACATAAATTAAGTATTGGGAAACTAATTATTGATAAAAACTACTCAGAAAACGAACGATTAGTTTACCGCGGACAATGATTGCAGCGAACATAGACGTCACCTACTTGACTTTGCTTTAATAGTTTCACTGTACAAAAATTCAAAATTCTTTAATAATTCTTTAATCCTTTAATAAATATATAAACAAAATAACAAAATAAATAAATTAGATACAGTTAGTTATTAGTTCATTTTATTATCGCGCTCACTAGGGCATTGACGAACGTATTCATCTAAGGACACACCAAGATGAGAAAAGGCGATGGAATGATTTCGTAGTCAGTTTATTAATGAGATCAAACCTGAGCAGAAGTTTTAAAAAAACAAGTGTATGTGATGGTTTTCAAGGCAGATGTCATAAACAATTAAATTAAAAAAAAAAAATTAAAGTTTTACACTGTAATGTGTTTCGGGTTACCATAAAAACTAACATAAGATGGTTTATCTTTTTTTTTGTTTTTGTAAAGAAATCAATAAAGGTTGAGGAATGAAGCTGGAGTTAAGAAAAGTGAGATAACTTTACAACTTTGTAATAGCATTATATAGCATCTGGGATTATTGTTTGCAAATTTTTTTTCTTTTTCAATTAAAATAACTATTTTACAAATAAAATAATTTTAAGTGTAAACCATACCGAGTATACCGAGAAAAATTCCGAGATCGCATTGTTTGAGTGTTTTAATTGAATCAAAAAGAAATACACTGATTATATGATTATGAAGTTATAGATGAGAAGACTGAAGACTAATTACCGTTAGTATGTGCTGATGCGACATGAGATCTAAAAATATCGCGGAAGTTAAGTTAAACAAACATTAAAAACGTTCCCCACGTTGTTGTTCTTGGCGAAACTGATGTTGCCAAATTCGTATAGTTTCACGTTTTTGTTTTGTTGTTCCGGAGTCATTTTTACAACTTTGAAAGCCGATGTTTGCAGATAATTAACATTAAAATAAATAGACTTTGCACTTTTCTTTTACTTTCTTACAAGCCATTAATGGATAGCCACGTTGACTGTAGATAAATTGTACATTTGATGCCTACAAGTTTTTAATTTAATGTCGCAAATATTCAAACTTAAAGAGCGCGTTGGCAAGAACCTTTACGTAAACACATAATAGTTATCATTTATAAGAACACGGTACGCTATGAAATTTTCAATGCGCACGTTGTGCATAAATATTAAAGTAAATGCTAAGATACTTAAAGATACTTTTGAATATCAAACTCTTGGCTTAAACTTTATAACAGATTTTGTTTATTTATTTGTTTACTTATTTACACACTCAGCTGAAATAAATTAGCAGCAGCTTTTTTTTCTTTACTTTTAATCGCCAGTCGCAAAAAGTCTTCTTGTTTTGCCTGACGAACAAAAACACCGCGACGTTGCAACGTTTCGAACTTTTCAGTCAATTCATATGGTAACTATTTTCTCTCTTTTTGAATCTTTCCCATAGCAAGTAAACAGTTGATAATTAACTACTAAGGTGTTCGAAAGATAGTTGATAGTTTGGGCTAGGTTTCCGTCCACTAAGTCTTACAATTCACTGTTTCGAACTTTTTGGCCCTCCAGGCAGTACTTTTCAACCGTTAAAACCAAAACCGACAGTAAGGATACGACGGAGCAATATCACCATAAGCTTCTAAAAGGGTTTGATAGGATTTGGTAGCAGAATTCTGCAAATCCAACAAGAAAAGTAATGAAGGTAATAGGTACAGAAAATTTTAAATGAATATCTAATGTTGTTGAATTTATTGCATATAAAATTAAAATGCTCAGCTGAGTCTCTTGTGTGACATTCACCACATATATCAGATGACACACGTCCAACCATCCAGCCATCTTTGAATATAGAAGTTCAGTAAAAATAAGGTTGAAGAAAGCTCTTTCAGAATCTTAAATTTGCCAAGTAGTTTCGGAGCGATACTCAACACCCGCGAGATCTGATGCCACTTGACCAACTGAGTGATCAGTGGCGTAAATTGTGAAATTATTGTTTCGGTGTAACCGAAATCTTGCCCAACATTCTTGTAGCTCGAAGGCCGAACTGTGGAAAATTCTTTTTTGTGCTTACTAGTGACTAAATCGGGTTAAGATCTATTTTACACTTACTTTGCACTAACAACTTGTGTAGCTGCTGGATACTTCACATGGCCTGGAGAGTATCATCTCGAGAAAAGACTGTCCAATGACTTTCACTTTCAAAATTTTTTTGACTGTCAGAAGTAAAGCCGCCTCAGAGAGAGGCAGCTCATCAGATATGATTCTAAGAATGGGAACCAGCGTCGAGGAGGAGAGACTTGTGCATCGTCTTAGCAGCTTGTTTTTAAAAGTCCGTATTCTTTTGGATTTGTAAATTTACTTGGGGAAAGCGCCGTACGAAAGCAAGTCATCAGACTGACAATCTTAGACACTGATTGACAGCCGTTAGGAGCTTCAGAGTTATGCTTCAGACCGCAAAGGAAGTCTTTTGGTTAACCAGTGCACAGTTGATCGAAATGTCTATGAACTTCCTGGAACCTTTTGCAAAATACATTGCGTTCGTTATATTTGACGTTAGCCCACCGTACGTAGCCCACGTTTTTGTTTTTGCTAAAAGGTGGGCTATCTTCGCATTTGGTTCGCGTCTCTGCGAATGTAATTGATAATTGAACGATAATGAAAGAGTAACAAAATGACGAGAAAAACTAAACTAAACTCTAAAACTACAAACTAAATATAAGAAGTATCAGCATAAATAAAAAAAAAATCATTCTTGATGTTATAAAAAGTTAAAAAAAGTTAATTGTTACTATTTGCTATATACTCCATATATAAAATTGAGAAAAATTTTAAAAACATTGTACAAGTGCAGTTGTAAAACTATCAGAAAAAGTTAACTTTATTATTAGGTACAAGCCCTATCGCTACTAAGATTGATCCAAATATACCTCCCACATATATATAAAATACTAAATTAATTATAAAAAATTTCAACGATGTTGTTCGAGTGCAGTTCTTTGGTATGTTTTAAACTTTGGAATGTGTATCTCCTCCCTATGTGCATAAAACAATAATGTAATTGTAAGGGTAGTTAGATAGGAAGTCCCCCTTTACTTTTTTTCACAACTTTTCTTGGATCATTTTCAGATATTTTGAGGAGCGTTTTAATGTGGAAAAAAATATGTGAAAAGACACCATTCTCTTTAAAAAGTCGATTATCTTATTACAAAACAAAAACACGAGCCGCCAGCCTCCTACACTCCTACCAACAACACCACCACTAATGCTGTGGAACTTTTCACTTTCTTTCATGTAATTCGGTTTCAAAATTTTACATATTTTTTATATTAAGGAAAAAGGAAGGAGAGAAAAATTGAAACTGAGCGTGATATGTCACTTTTATGGATTTTTTTTCATTTTTTGGGTTAGAGTCGTTTCGCGTAATTAATAAAGCAGCTTCTAATTTTCTTTTAAAATAAAATCAATTTCACCAAACAGTGCGTTTGTTTTTCCGAAATTGACGGAACACTCCGCAATTTTGGGGGCTCAACCTAAAGTTTCATAATTAAGAATTGTATAATAATCTGAGTAATTACATGAACATTGTTTATTGTGATTGGAACGCATCCCAAAATCTCCAGTGAAATTGAAAACGTCGGACGGCACTTACGGGGTGATCATGTAAGCAGGCGACAATGAAGTAGGCGATAATCGACAACAGAATCTAACCATGTTACAAATTTGGTGGCCGCCAAATACGCTACATCAAATCTGGCGCCAATAAAATTGCTGTCGCTGAAACCAAAATTTGCGTTAGTTTTGAGTATAAAGCAAGCAAAGTTACCACAAATCTCTCTTTTAGAGTTTCGTTTGTAGAAAAGCAGCTATTAGAAAATGTATTGTTAACACAATCTAAAAAAATTTGAAAAAATTGAAGTGTGTCTGAGATTATATTTGTCAACTATGAAGAAAAAGAAAAAAAATTTGGTAATAGCAGAATTTTTTTTTTAAATTTCGAGGTAAATTAATCCAATGTGTGCATTTCCAGCGCAATGTGTCGTAATTTCTTTTTATGCTTGCTCATTGAAGAGGAGAGCAATGACCACCACGGCATAGAAGAAATGATCTTCGGTAGAGAGTCGGGAAAGGCTTTGCGGGATGCTTGCGGCCACTCTAACGTTTCCTCAAAATGAGTAAGTCATGTGTTTCTAATAATTATAAATAACTTATAAATATACATTATGTTGTTGTATGTAGATTTATGCTGAAGTTCCTTGTTTTCAAAGCGACTTTTCATTACGTCATGGGAAAAATTGATATGATTGGTAGGAGAGCACATATATACCGCCGGTATATATTAGCCATGATTTTAGAGTTGTTGGCTTCAGGAAGTTACCGATGGGTGGCAGGCAGTGACAAGACCGTAAATGTTGCTGAAAGCACTTTATCAATCATTGTATCAGAGGTGTTGCAAGAGTTGGAAACAAAACTTTGTGCGAAAGGGATTCAACAAACCATATACGCAGACACGAAGGTGTGGCTTTACCACATTTTGCTATTTGGAAGAGGATTTCAATTAAATTTAGTTCAATATACGCGAGCGATACGGTTCTGGTGAGGTATGCTTAAGACTCTCCTATTAAATTGAGCGACGTTTTACGTATTTATTCGCGTATCCATTTGGATGGTCCCCTAACTCCTACAGTAGTAAAGATTTGAACTGGAGAACTGGACTGTCAAAGTTTAAATTGTATGCCAAGCGACGAAATTAAGTATCTCACCCGCGGTAGCGGGTGGGAAGTGGTTGGTTAGAGTGAAACCTGGTAGAATAATTACATTTGTTCAAATTGGGTTAAAATCCCCGGATATAGGGTGTGCCGCAGTGACAGAGAGGGAGGTGTGTGTGTGTAGCTTTATGTATATCGAATCGACTCGCATTTTCTGCTATGCAGGCCGAGTCGGTTAATGATATAATGGAAACCCTATTTGTTGAAATAGAGCCGGCGATGTCTAGTCACTCGAATGCGCGATCAACGACATCTTAATCAATCATGCTAATTGTTGTCATCGATGAATCAATTCCAAATTATTTAATTATGCAAAATACGTCTCGGCTAAATGTGCCAGTTGTTCACAGTTCCCTCTCTACCCATCATAATGTAAAATGCGGCTTTATTTGCCTTCTTCTTCTTCTAATTCCAGTTGGCAGGTATCTCTCACCATGCCTTCATTTACGTGGCTCTTACTACTTGCTTGCGTAACGCGGACATATCTTCGAAATTTTACAATTATAACAGAGTGAAAACTCGGGCCGCATGTGGCTTTACTAGTATACGATACTTGCTAACTTTCAAAGGTTCACCCAATAAATAGCTGTGACGTAATCTGCGCCAATTTAGATTCAAAGATGCTAAAGATTTAAGCATGGATGCCGTTGCGGTGGATGCCATCAATCAGCATTTTTTCAAACAATCAATTAAACAGGGCTAAAAATTGGCCAGATTTAAATGACTGTTACGGGTTGTTCTCCTTTCGTGGGATAGACATGGTAGGAATTGATAAAATCGGCATTTGATAAAATCAAGTCCAACGCGCCAGCAATTGATGATTTCTCTTTTACGCTCTTGAAATTAATTTATATATCATATATTATATATTAATAACAACAGTTATTTCCCTCGGCCTGCTCGTATTATTCCTATCAGGAAAAGTGGAACGTCATTTGATTCATCGAATTTCAGGTCGATTTCAATCTTGCCTATTCCCGTCAAGGTCTTTGGACATATAATTACTCTCTGAGTCTTAGCATAGTTTTAGAAAAGGTTGTAGCACTACTTCTTTGTTACTGACTATTACGGATTCACTGCGACGTCCAGTAAGTAATAAGCATATCTCTGTGTGCCGCTGGATCTAGCTGAGGCCTTTGACAGGGTGTCCAATGTACTTTTGATTCATAAAGTCGTGCGAGACATTGACTTTTCGAAGTCAATTGCTGGTCTAATAGAATGGTACATCTCGGATTGTTTACAATCTGTACCGGTGCATGCTGTCAAGTGAACCGTTAAAGGTGCGCAGTGTATTTGAATAACTTATTTAATATGTTGAGCATAGCTTCATTTAAGGCCTACACATTTGCTGAAGTCTTGGAGATTTTATTTGGCAGGAGTGTTGCTAATTTGGAAGCATATCAAACTAACATTGACTACCATTTGCACTGTATTTCCCGTTGAGTGACCGCGAATGAATATTATGTGAATAGAACTAAAACAATTGCGATAATGTGTCGACCCGCCGAATGTGCATCAGTATCTTGCTTTAAAGGAACACAGAGCTAATGTTGAAATTGTAAATAGTTTGAAATGCCTGGGTGTGATTATCAATTAAAAGTTATGCTTTTTTGCATGCGTAAATCCCCTCTCGGGCCAATTTCCTACATAGAAAGTTTCATTCTTTGAATGTCTTTATGCCCTTTCAAATCAAAATTAGAATGATCAAAGCTTTAATTATGTCACTTATAATTTATACCCTGGAAGTTTATAGTTTCACGCATACTGCAAACCTGAGGAAATTAAGACTACTATGTACACATACAGTTAGATATATGTTCTCTCATCTCCCATGTATGACCATATCTCAAGTAATGTTCTTTCGCTAATTTTATTAAACTTCGTCTTCTGCTTAACCTTTACAACATTATCCTACGGCACGAGGCGAAGGGGCTTTTTAATGTCTTCTCTTTTAGTAGATCAGATCACAATAACCTTCTGTTGATTCCTCGAATTACGTGCTCTTTGGGCAAATCCTTTCAGGTAAGAGCTATAAGAGCTTATAATTCTGCCTAGGGAGTTCGGACAATTTAGATGTTCGTATCTCGCATACAAATGTAGTCTTTTACCTTTGCCGTCTATAATGAGGTTAGCTAGTTACTTAGTTTTGGAATGGAGTTGCGGTCGTGGTATGTGTTACTTCTTTCCATACTAGTCTAATTATCTTCTTGGTTGCTGCTTTATTTTTATTTTTTAATTATCTACTTTTTTTTTTTTTGTTCTTTTTCCCTTCAATTTTCTTTTCTTCTCTTTTAGATTGTTTAAGAACATTGTGTATTATTGTGCTTTGGTATTGCACCTATGGCAGACTATAATAGGCTTTAATGGGTTTTAGATTACATAAGCGTCAATAAGTAAATAAATATAAAGGAGCTGTTGTCATTCATTTTTATGGAAAATCTGTAAAAAAAAGAATAATTAGCTTTTGCGCAAAAAAACAAAACTTAAAAATATAAACATGGACGGCAATCACTTCTCGTTTTTATAATAGAAAAAAAATTAACGTGAAAATGTTTTTAAAATAAGAGAGAAGGAATATATTCGCCTTAAAGCAAGTCTTGAATACATATATAAGTTTTCAGTCGAGTACTTCTAATCCCCGTTCAAGGGCAATTTTCCAGTAATTTTTGTGAGACGATTATAACGTGGAATAGAACAACGAGGCCATTACAGTTTATCGGAATAAACTTCTATGAAGCACATTGATCGAGAAAAAGATCTGGCAATGACTAGTAATCAAATATAGGAAAATGCTTAGATTCAAGAATTGTTAAATATAAATACCTTTTTTCATATTACTTAACCAATTATAACATGTAAAATTTATTGAGTACTAAAGTTAGTGAGTGTATTTATTAAGTCTGGCGGAGAAAAGAATATTTTTTGACTAGAAATATTAATATTTTTTGATCCTGACTGGCGAGGTGAGCTTTCACATACACTTACGTTTACAAACACATAACTTTATAAAAGTTCTACAGAGCAAATTTTATTTAAAATAAATGGTGTTTTTTGGTTGTTCTTCATTTCTCCATAAATAATACATGGTTTAAATAAATTTAAAATTTAAAAGAATGGGATTATCATTTCTTGTTGTGCTTTTTTTGTTTTTATTTTATTTGGATGGAAAACGATCTGTTTTATAAATTCTGAAAGTTGCAACCCTAACTTGCCAATACGGCCAATGCCTCGTTGCGTCGGCCCCCTATGGGATTGATTTATACAAACTTTAAATAAAATGATTCTTTCGGAGTTTGTTTGGGAGCCTTCGATGATAAACGATGATACATATGTATTTGTTGGAGTGCGGGTATCTCTCGCCCGGATGTCGTATGCGCTGGTTTTTCATTTTTTTATATCAAATTTCTAATTTATTTTCTCGGGTCTTTTTTCTGCACTCAACAGTATTTGCTTAAATACGAATAGTATATATGTTTGTTACAATTATAATTTAGAAAATATTTAATTTAAAAAGTGTACAGCTTGTACAGTGAAATAATTATAATAATAATAATAATGGTATCCTACATTGTTGATCTTCAAACTCACGCCCTTGACTTTCTTTTATACTTATTGATGTGTATAAATTCTTATCATTATTAAATCCAGCCTTATGTTAATGTACACTGACGATGGCAAACTGGTTTTTGGCTGGCTTTTTTCTCTCCTTCTCCTTCAGCCCGCCCTTAAGTGTAAACTGAACGCAGCTCCGTTTTTCTAGACAAAAGTTTATGGGCTTTTGGTCGTTATTCACAAATTGTAAAAGATAGAAAGCCGAAATTTTTCACATATACTTTACGGAAAATTCTACTATTTATGCGCAAATTTGGAAAAAATCGTCCATGTCGGTAAAAAGTTTGATTTGTTTTTTTCATTTTTTTGAAGTTTTATGGTTATTAATCGTAAGCTATCCAACAAATGTTAAGAAAATCAAGATCCAAACATTTTCGAGAATTCGCCTTGGTCATGCAATTGCAACTCACCAATGGATCTTAAAGAAGTCTTCCTCCCCAATCTGCAGACAAATTCTTACTATAAAGCACATTTTCTTTGACTGCCTTATCTTCTCCTTGGCTAGAAGTATTGCATTTGGAACGATTAACTCGTTGGATATTCTAAAATCAACTTCAGAACAGAATACCAATTTAATATATTACTTTATTAAAACTACTAGGCTCAATATCTAATGTACATTTTTATAAATTAGAGCCGATAGCCTATGTTGCTCAATATCTTTTTTTAGTCTAAGAATTTATTTCAATAGTCTAAATTTTTAATAATAACAATAATAATAATAATAATTGTAAGCTAAAGAAGGCAATGTTTAAAATTACCTTATACGTTCGTCCAATGAAGATTATCTGCCTAAAAATACTTGGACACGGTGGATATAGTGGACGCGACGAGCTAGTGGATTAATGTTTTCTTAATAATGCCAGAAATATGGGTATAAAATAAAAGAATTTGGAGAATAGAAGGGGACAAGATAAGTGTTGTGAGGTCGTTTCGACCCAACCCCTGAGGCTAGGCCAGCTCAGCGGCCCAGGGAAGAAAAAACACAAGAAATTCATATTTTGCACAGACTTGATTCTTCTCGAGAGTCTAACTTCGACTTGACTCCTCGCGAGTCAAACTTCGACTCTCTTAACTTATTTTTATTATGCTGCTCTTAAACTATCCTTCGCCTACGCTTAATCTACTTTATTCTATGCTTAGTCCATGCTATTCTACTCCTATTTCTCTATCTTAGTCTATTCCTATTTCTATCTTATCGTACCTTAACCCTGGCGCTCCCTTCCCCTTACCAGAGACGGAGAGTCCATGAGGCCAAAACGAGGGACGACTTTGGGTCCTCACAGTGTCTTAACTCAAGCTGAATTATGATGGTCGTCACGAGGTAGGGGGTAGTGTTTTCGTTACCATACCGAGCAGACGGGTAGCAACTGAAATGGCTCGGAATGCGAAAATTTAAGCATGTTAATTCTAAATTAGTTATGGCCGACGTCACGACGTGGTGGATGAATTTTTCTTAACAATACCTTTAGTAAAGTGAAATGTAAAAGATAAATTTTACCCATTCACTTTTGAATGGTCATCAATTTTTTTTTCTTATTATTATGCCATTTTTGTTTTCTCCTTTTTTTTATTTCTTAAGCCTAGTGTAAAATACTAACCTAAATAAACCTAAATAAATATACATTTATTTTCTTATTTATTTTATTTCGAAGTTTCCGTTTAATTTTGTTTAATCAATTTTTCCTCTCGGTACATTTCTTACGTGGTGTGATGTTCTTCTTCCTTCTCTTCCTCACATGATGCATTCTTTTAATTGCTGCTTGTATTCCTTTCGAGGCGCAGCAAAAAAAATGCATTTCAGACTGTTCACTTCTTTTTTCTTTGATTTGTTCTTTTCAAAACTGCCATTAAAAACGATTTCTTGACGTTTATATCTTTCTATCGGTATTCGTTTCTTATTACTTTTGTGCATAAACATAGCACAAAATTACAGTAAATTACCAAGAATTCATAAAACATTTAAAAGCATCTGTAAAGTATTCAAAGTTTTAGGTCTATATTCGTACATGTACGTATATGCGAATCAAATTTTGTATTTTTTCTTTTTTGTTTTTCTGTATATAAGTAAATAAAATTTCCGTTTTGCAAATTAGACGGCCGGTCGTTAAAAGAAAATTCCGTTGTTATGCCTTTGGGTTACTTTCAAACAGTTTTCCCTAAACACTCCATTATCTTGCCACCAACCTTCTTTGGTAATTAAAAACTTGTGTCTTTTTAACCGGAAAAAAAATTAATGAACTGCTCCTTTCAAATACACTTGACTTAATCGAAATTCTATATCAGACTGGAGAGAAAAAGCCGACCTACAGAAACCCTCTACAGATATATACGTGGACGTCACAGCGTGGCTGTCCGTCTGTATAACTTGTTGTCTTATGTTCAACCTACAGACTACAATTTTTAGGATATTTTGATGAAATCCGGTATGTCGACGTGTTTTAGCACAAAGGTATATGCTGATTTCGAACCCGGCCAGTGTTTCGACCACGGCCTGTGTGAATGCTTTCTCTGAAAAGTCCGTATCTCACTACAGTGTGTTTACTTGTTTCTAGTTTATGGTGTTCACTTGTTTATTTATGGATGAAATAGTCAACAAAAATGCATAACAAATGTATATTCAAATTTTAGAAGTTTATTATATCTTATTAAAAGCTGAATAATTATTGTCCTCGTACTCCTATCTTTTAAGTAAGATATCGCATCTTCCGCCACCTGCAGCTAAAGCTCTAAGCGAACTACCTCCTATCACCTAAGTTTTAGATATTAATTAACATTGTCCAATTATAAGATAGCGGGAACTATTCGCGTAACACAAAATGGACCGATTGAAGGATTTACAAGAACTTCCCAGAGAACCCCTCTAGGAACTACTGAATGGCCAATAGGCAAAAAAAGGCTGAGTAGAGCCTGCCGCCGATGACTCAAAACAATGACAGAAAGCGGAATGACCTTTGAGAGAACTCACGTAGGCACAAAAGGAGCAGGCCGCAGCAGTGTACGGAAAAAAGATACCGCCATTACTACCTAGGAATCTTTGTGATGGACTAGCATGAGCAAACGCTAACTGAGCAAATGCGAAAAGCCATGAAGCATAATCCATGATTCGTGTTAACACAAGGGATTGAACATCAATGTACTAAAAACAATGTTGACTTATTTTTCCAGAAGGAGAAAATTATCACTGAGAAACCTCACTTTCAATGAAATTAAACTGATTTACACAGATTGGGTAAAATACCTGTGTGTAAAATTCGTCAAGGCTCCAAATTGGATTCCTCATTTGAAGCATTCGGCTGAAGAGCAGCGAAAGTTCTTTTTCCTGCAAACGCTTCTTCGGCAAGACGTGGTGTACAAAGTCGGGATTCATTTGCTAACCAACGTAACTCTGGCCTGGTGGCTTGAACTTAACACAAAAAAAAACACACGCTGAAGAGGTTACATAGAACGCACCGCACCGCATTTATAGGACCCACTGGGGCTATGCGATCTTGGTCCTTGGATGCATTGAAAATGCTTTCTGGCATGCCACCTCTTCTTATTACTATAGAGAGAGAGGGACATATTTGTTTAAGTGTACTAAGATTGACGAATACAGAACTAAAACCGAGAAATCTTAGGAACCCAATGGAAGTGCTGAAGAATTTCATAGACATTCGTTGTCAATATACTCGGTCAATGTACGAACCTGAAGAAGTAGTACGTAAATGGTACGCTAATGGCTCAAAAATGAAGATTAGCGAAAATGGGGCCGATATATTCAGCCCAAGATTATATTACCTTTAAACGTGTTCCTGAATGCTGAAGCACAAAGCGAAGTAGGGAGCCCATCCGCACTTACTTCGACAGACATGCTATGGTAAAGCTGAAACACAGCGAGGTGGTATATTTTCCTGGAAAATTTAGCATAAAAGTCAAACAAAGGGTGAACTGTTTAACTAAAAATGGATTAGAAAGACCACGAAGATTGTAATTTTTCCTATTTGCGAAAATTATTTTCATTTGTGTTGCCGAGATATGCCTCAAAGGCTATTTTAGTCGTCCTTATCTTTGATATTTATATTTCTCATTTGACGTTATAATTTAATTTCCTTTTATTAATTAACTTATGACAGTAACTAAAAGGCATAGTTCGAATAATAAAGAAAACCTGGAGTAAAGTAATGTAAAATTCCTTTCTGCTTTACATGTTTTCTCTGACTTGTGAAATTGGAAGCGTACATTTAATCAAAAGATTGTTTACAGAAGTTTATGTACCATTTAATATGAATTTATTTGCAGTAACTAGTGTTTTAGAATTTCACTCCATTTCACTATATTGAGCTCTGATATGCTTGACCTACTTCTTTCTTCCAACATTACAGTTTCACTCCATTTGCCATTGGAAACAAGTCACTAGTACCAGATTTCGCTATAGTTTTGTCAATTCGTTTAACTGTTGGATTTTCCGAAAATTCTTTGTTTAGTTTAAGTATATGGTTTATTCAATTTTGTATCTGTTTAGTTTAAATATATACCTTCATTCAATTTTATATCTTTCGTTTGCACATTCATGCTTATGCACTCATTAACATAAGAATATTCGATTGTTTATGCACTTCCATTTATATATTCATGTTTCTGCCTTGGTCTGTTTTAGTATAACTGACAATAGACAACGATACCGCAAATTACATAATCCAGACCTTGAAGTGTGTGGTCGTTGTTTATATTAATTTGCTTATGTTGCATTTTTGTGTCACACTTCAAACTGTTCATATTTCTGGAGTAAACGAACGCAAAAATGCAAACGCATCATTTTTTTGTTGCAATATAATTCAAAGTTCGTTTATAACAATTATAATTTATATTCCATATTTTTTCGATAAAAATTTGTTTTTTGTCAAAACAATCGACCACTATTTATTTTGCGGTTTCTTCCAATTCAAATGCTGGAAGAGCCAAATAAACAAGTTGGTACGACCGAATGAAACATTTGGACGAGTCATACCTACCAAGTTAGGTTATTATTGGTCAAGACTCCAAAACGCTATTGACCATTTTGTCCTCACATTCTTTTCTTTATCGTCGGCTGCATAAGGTACATTTAATGTCATGACACCGGGAGATGAAACATCAAAAATCTAACTTTTCTTTTATGTTTAAATCAGTATCTGGCGCAGCCTGTCATGCATGCTACTTGACAAATGCTAATGGAGATGCTTTCTCTACCTATTCAGGTTTCGTCATCTAACTTAGCTTGTTCTCAGTTCTCGGATTTAGAGCACACACATGGCAATCATGGTACAGGTTTTTCCCAGGGGGAAGATGTGGCATTGTGGGTGATAGTGTACTAACTATAGCCGTAGTGGGTTCCTCTCCTCTCCTTGTTAGTTGTGCACGCGAGTGAGTAAAGCAGTTTTTCTGTCAAGGCTTGATCTAATCGCTGACGTTGAGAGTATAAAATTTCATATACCAGCACGTATTTTTGATCGATTTTTAAACTGAATTCGGCCCAGCAGAGGAGTATTGCGTCCTTCAAAATCTTCTGCCCCTTCTCACAGTACTAGATAAGGTTTTCTGGCCTAGTGATACCTTAATTAAGAAGTTTATATCGTGAATAAAGGGTTGCGGGAGGTAATCAGAGGGGCGATCAGACAACGCGAGACTTCGTATGCTCAATGATATCTACAGTTACTACACCTTCAAAAAATTAAAGTGTCAGCTCCCTATCATTTACCAAAACGCTAGAGGCCTAAACTCTGAGTTACGGCAGGTGCATCCTAGTGGCTGGAACGCACAGGTCGGAATTCTTTCCTGCTTGTGTCTATGAGTTTAGAAAGGGTAGATTAAATAAGTTTTGTGGGTGGCGTCTTTACAGCTGTCTCCGATGTAGCTTTCCTCTATCTTCGTATCGTGTCCTCTTCAGTCCTCAACATCTTCGGATACTGAATTTATAGCCGTTCGTGTAATACTCATACGAAGAAACGTTTTATTCTTTATTAATATATTTTTCTTAATTCGGAAGTCAGCGCTTGCAATAAACATGCCTTATTTATTTGTGAAGTGATGGATAGTATGAATTCACCGAATGTGATTATTGTGCTTGGTGACTTTAATTTGCCAAACGTTTCTTGGCATCCTAACGCTGAGGAAGGAAAGCTTTATTTTTATTTTGCAATTGATAGAACTTCTAAATTTGCCTATGCCGAGCTGCGTAAAAGCCAAACCGAGGTAATTGCTGCAGACTTCTTAGGTATTTTGAAGCTTTAAAAATACATAAAGTATTGACGGCTAATGGTATTCAATTTACAAATCGCGACCATCATAAACATGCTTTTACTCATACTTTTGAGCGTGTTTGTAAGGAGAATCACATAGAATACAGAAAGACTAAGGTAAAGCACCCATGGACTAACGGACAAGCATGAATACAACTCTCAAAGATGCAACTGTCAATACATTCTATTATTCTACAAATGATCAGCTTCAAGTACACTTGAATGCTTATCTGATGGCAAATAACTTTGCAAAACGACTTAAAGCTATTAAAGGAAATACTTCTTGGCAATTTAAATTAAAACAGTGGACTAATAATCCTCAATATTTTATAATGAATCCAAACTATTACTTCAAGGGACTAAACAATTAGTTCCGGGCAGTTTACATGATATATCTTTCATCAAAGCATCGACAAAACAGTAAACAAAAGTAAAATCTTTCTTCATAGGTTGTTTTAGTTTGCTAAAAAAAGTTAAAATAACCTAAAGCACCTTAAAAATCTACTGCACAAATAATTCAATTGGCAACTCGCACTGAATCGTGCCAATAATTAATCGCATCAATAATTTATTTGCTATATAAATGCTAAGGTTATCTCAAATCTTGACAACCAGAGGTCTTAGTATGCATGGATCATAAAATAGCCTACAGCGTTTAGCAATATTGAATAAAGCGATTTCGCTATGGGAAAGGCCGGATATAAAAAGTAAGGTGAAAGAATTTTTTATATTGCGTTCTAGTGGGCGTTCAAGCGAAAGTGGAATGTTGTCGAAGTGGTTTGATTTCATAAAGGAGGTGTTGCAACCCATAGAGCGTAATATGTTACCGGCTATTTTATATCATCTTCATATCTCAATATATTGGCTTCATATCTCAAAAGAGATAGGCGGAAAGATATATGGCTGATACTGGCATATTGAACATGAGAATATGTTTCAAGATGGCAAAGTAGGACAAGCACTAGGATATAGTGGTCAAATATACTAGACTCAGCAAGGTACTGTGGATGCTGTCAAGATACTGCGATCGTCTTGGATAGGTAATGAAAACCTCAGTGTTTCTACAATAGATAATATGGCGTATAAATATACATTAAAAGAATGCATTAATAGCTTGTGGATACAAATTCCACCATTTGTTCAGGAAGGCATTATAATGCTATATGTCGTAATTACAGTCGATATGTATTGGCATATTGGCAAGGTTTTACGAATGGTGAGTGGGCAAATTTAATTAGACGATTTGAAAGATTCAGGAAGATTGGGGTACAATGATACATTTGATCATATATAAAATCATCATCATTCTATTGAGGACAATATGTGCAGATTATGCGATGTATACAGGGTATAATGAAGCAATCAAATACTTTTGTAATAAATTAAATGATGGAAAAAGAGACAGAAATATAGTACGTGGCACTCGTATTTTAACTCAGCAATACGGTCGTTATGAATATGAAAGACATTATGCCAAGGAGAGATATATGGAGATATTTGTGTTTCTAACGAGTAAAATGGCTGTACAACGTCAAGAGGAACTATTTAATAAAAAAAAAATTATCAATTTAATAGGAGGAATACACTCAGCGTTGTATTATGAAAATGCTGCTATTTACATGGCCGTGGCAAGCGTTTCTTATGCCGACAATAGATAAGATGTGGCCATATCTTGCGAATGACACCAGTATTGTGTGCGGAACATTGCAGGCAATTACAAGTAAATTGAGTCAGGATTGTGCGCTGGGATTCGCAATAGAAGATAGTCAATATAGAAGTATACTCCACCAAGTATGGAATAGGTTTCCGGTAAGGATAAAACGTAAAATAGCACTAGATAATTCACTTTTGGAATTGATGTATGAACGTTGTTTAAGCAAGATTATTTATCAAATAATGAGGAATTGGAGGCTACATTATGCAATACTGTCATAGGATATAATTCTATTGAAGTGATAGATTTTTTAGCTTGGTGTATGTTGCCTCAAAAGAGCTGCATAGCTTAAAGTGCAAAATAGTGGACAAGACCGTGTTCCAGTTGTGCGTGGGAGCGTTGCATAGAACACGGTTTTTACATCGTGTAGAGCAATTCGTTTATTAGAAAGTTTATTATGTCGGACAATGGCATTGCATCATGTAATACTTTTACACGAGACGTTACAATAGAGGATAGTAGAAGTAGTACAGAAGTTTGATGAGTTTATAAATTTTTGGGTCAACCCTTTGGATAATATTAGCGAGCTTCAGGGCAAACTGAGATTTCATAGCCATAATCGTCATGGAGAGCATGTAGAGAATTACACGATATTTGAAAGTTTATTAGATAATTTAAAGCAATGTTTAAATGTACCGGAGTAATGTAAATGTTGCTAAAAAAATGAAGACAGATGTTGAGGTATCTAGCAGTAGATAAAAAATTTGTTTGCTTGAGTAGGTTAATATGAGGAATCATAACTTAGTATGACCTGTATTGGAATACGCTTCGATCGTGTGTTCACCTTCTTATCGTTGCCTTATCGTGAATTCCTTGGAATTTTTGCAGAAACAATTTCTGCTTTTTGCTCTAAGAAACTTAGGTTCGAACGTGTCCCTTTACCTCTCCATGAAAGTAAGTTGCTGGTTATATTCTTGCCGTCACTAGGTTGGTATTAGTTGTTACTTCTGTGGCAAAGTTGATTAATGGCGTCACCGACCAACCGGTTTTATTAAGCGAGATCAATTTTAATGTTCTTATCACTCCAACAAAGAATTTGCTTTTTATAAAACTTAATCAATGCAGGCTTCTTCAACTTCTTCTTCTGTAATAATTTATATGGCGTTTAAAACCGTGTGTCCCGACGTTTTACCTAAACTAAAATTTAAATTCTATTAATAAGCCGCTCTCTAACAATGCACTGATTTACGTTCACGAAATGCAGTTTACCCGTAGAGTTGCAGTTGAGCTTGACGAGTAGTGATGTTTACGTTGTTTATTTCTTGTAAGTCCATATAAATTACAGTATCTTTAAGATCTTCGTTATTCTAATTGTAACCACGTTAATCTCTCCAATTGTACGGATTGCGTAATTTAGCTGTATGTTCTGATTTCAGTATTTATAAATAAATAAATAAACATATGAATGACTCTCCTAACTTTTTAAAAGATATCATTATTAACAGAATAAGGCAATTAGCAGACTTACAGCCCTATTCTGGCATTGTTATCGTTCAAGTGTCATAAAAAGTGTGCTGGTGTTTGCCTATCATGGTTTCTGTCACTTCGTAGTAAATTTCACAACGAGGCAACAGTGACAATAAAACTCTGCAATATCAATTTTGCTTTTAACTTACGAAAACAACGAAATGAAGTGAGACAACGATGTGTAACTAAAAAAACGAGTACATTGAAGGTTGATTATGAATATATTTATTTAACATAGTAATTCTTATCTCTATTTTAATGTTTTAGCAATCTTTCACGCTGCAGTCTAATGAAATTAAAATATATAAAAAATATAGTTTTTTTCATAGGCCCACCTCTGCTTATTTTCTCCATAATCACATAAAAATATTGCAATTAATTTTTCTTCCATTGTCTTCTACACTCTATTCTCAAAAACTTTCCCTTTATATTGTTATTATAATAAAAACGCTGTGACACGTTGAAGCATGGATCATAATGTGTATTGTTTTTTGAAGTCAACACATTTATGCAAAACTAAAAGAGCAAAAAAGGTGGCGGGCACGGTTTTATTTTTGTTCGGCAGACACACATGACTAATTCAAAAAAAAGAGAAACGAATAATAAAACAAGTGAACTCTCAAGCTGGAATAACGAATAGTGCCAACATTTGAACTTTTGAACATACTGTAAGGTTTTTGGTAATTAATAAACTAATACGCAGCGCAATAGTTGATAAACCATAAACATGTAAACAATATATATATATATATATATGTATATATACATATGTATGTATATATAAATGTATAAATACATATACACACATACATAAAGTTACACACAATAACCGAAAAACTACTCTATTTAATACTTTAATATCTTACAATATTGATTTAAAACAATTGCTACTTATCGAAATCGCTAAGAACAAGTCAAGGACGACTTCTTCATTTTCAACTGCGTGATCTCCAAATTTAATATATTCTAAGCTCGTCTAAAAAAAAAATTAATTTTAATTGAAAAGCCTATACCGAATTTAATTTTACGCTGAAAACGACCTTGCGGTTTATACATGTGCACTTTCCATTGATTATATTGAAGTTTGTTAAAGGAAAACACTATTTTGTACTACGTATAAAGAAAAAAAACAACAAAAGGGGTTAGATAAATAAACAGGAATGTTCAAGACGCTCAGAGAATTTAACAAAAAGCTTCACAGAAAAAGACATTATTTAACGGCATAGATATATACAAAAAGTGACATTCAATACATACATCACATGAAAGTAGTACAATGCTTCGTTTAAAATTAGGCTTTTCCTAATCGATTCATGAACATTCATACATAGCTTTGTTGTTGTTGTTGCGCAACATTGTTGGGTTACGTGAAAAAGCGTGAAAATATAGTCTTCATCTGTATTGAAGATACATCAGAATTTCCCTCAAGTTAAATGATTGTTAAAAACCCTGACCTGCTACTATAAAAACCTTTTTGCATGGTAATATTCAAATCCACCAAATAATTATTTTCGACATATGTTACTAACTACACATATAATTTGTTTTCTGCTTTCAATTTTCTGTCAAAGCAACATTTTAAATAATAAAAAACTTTTCAAACATTCATTTCGGATGCTGACGTTCGTATTTCTCAATATCGTCTATATTCATGATGCCAAATTCAATGATCCCTTTACCGGCAAACTCGGTATAGATGGCGGTAGGCTCTCGTTTAGCTTCACGTTTATAAACTAAGAAGTTCAGATATTAATATAAATACATAAAGACCATAAAACATGTATCGCAGAAACAATAAGTTTGGCATCTTGAATATTTACCTCCTGACACGTACGATTCCAATTTATAGATTCTCATGTCGTAACATTCGTTGGCTATACGTTCTGACATGGTTGATAAATCCGTGATGGGTGGTGTCACTACGCGCATGGTTTGTCTAACTCGCTCAGTATCAATATTATAATAACCTGAACCCATCTTTTTCATTAAATCTACAAAACTTTCCGGCGGCAAAACAGTTTCGCGGTCCAATGGCATTACGAAGCAGCGATCTGCTGTGGAATCGATAATAGCGGATTGGTTTTCCTTGAAGTCGTGCATAAAGCGCCCATGCCTGCCATCTTTAAAATCGGGCACCTCCACCTTAACAAAACTTTCGCCATCGCCCATATCCATTTCGACTTCTTCACGGAAGAAAGTATCATCCACCACGTCACCAAGGTTTTCAATTTTTTCGCCACTAAAATGGGGCCATAACCAACCCAAATCGTCACTCCGCGGATAAATACGCGGTGCTTTAATATTACCTATCGGTTCGTAAG
The DNA here is from genome assembly GCA_000688715.1 of Glossina pallidipes. Classification (NCBI taxonomy): domain Eukaryota; kingdom Metazoa; phylum Arthropoda; class Insecta; order Diptera; family Glossinidae; genus Glossina; species Glossina pallidipes. The sequence goes on from KK500080.1 coordinate 277,908, forward strand.
GTACATCGCACAGAGCACGGTAGTGCATACGCGTGTGCGTTGGCGCGTACATGTGATAGAGAGTGTAACCGCCCAAAGCTCCGGACAACATCACCGTAATGGAAATCAAAAAAAGTAGAATTGTTTTTAGACATGAAAATTGTGGGCGATTGAAAAGCATCGATTCCACGTCAGCCTCGGATGAGTTGTAGGAATTTTGGTGCTACATATAAGGAATAATAAAAAAGTTATGAAAACCAATTTACTGAATTTTAAGTTTCTTGACCAAATTGAACTGCTGTGATCTTTTACCAACTAAATAAAATCACTCAATATGCAATTCAACAATTTTTTTGAAAATTTTGAAATTTTATTGAAAACATTCTGCAGCGAATAAAACGCCATGATCAAACACAAGAAATCAGAAAAATGTAATGCAATTCCAATCAAAAGTAAGAAAAGCAACAATTATTAAGGAGGCAGTAGACCAGTAGGAAAAAGCCGCGCTCGAAAAATGCACTAAGTAGTCGACAAGTATGAAAATTACGAAAACAACTTTTTTTAGACATAACGAGAAAGGTTGCACCTAAACAGAATTATTGAAATCATCTTGAATTAAGTAGGTTCTACGTAGCAGGAGTTCTCACCGATTAAGTCAGGTTTCATATTTCTACAATTATTTGTATAATTATTCGATATTTGTAGTAACCAAAATAGTTGTACAGATTTGGCAAAGAGCTGTGAATATTATGGTGGTCAACAATGCTCCGAGAAACGTTATTTTTCCACATGCATACAAATGCACAACGTTATGCACCAATGAAAATAAATACTACATAAAGGCTAAAGATATGAAGGCTAGTGCATGAACAACAAAATATTTCAAGGTTGAAAAGCGACCCTGCAATAACGATTTGACAAAATCCTCTATAAAATGATAAGAGAATCAAGGAGTAAAACTCAAAATATTTACCAGCGTATTAGTCATGAAACGGAGAGAAATTGCTGATAATTATGGCGATAAATCAATATATCTGTACACATACTGACGTTTTCAAGTTTTAAAGTAAGAAAACACCTAAATTTTTTTTTTTTAAATAGAGAATTTTACGTAGTACTTACATCTAATAAATTTCGATGGTAAGCGTCATTACGTCTGCCAAATCCGGGTAAAGGTAAAAATATTTTTTCAGATTTCTTCTCGAAAGATGGTTTAGCTAAGATTGTCATTTTGTATCGACTTCTAGTAATTTAAATTTCGATAAATTCACAAGGTACGTGCACCAGCGAATAGTTGAAAAAATTGTTTAACCCAATCAAATTTGACATAAAAATTTTAGTAACTAAAACTTTTTCCTTTTTTTCAAAGTGCTTATAGTATTGTATAAATAAGTAACTAGTTGTTTCTTACTTTGGCTTAGTGTGTATTTCAATACATATGTTTACATTTACAATTGTGTAAGCGTACAGAGTTGCTAGAAATAACACTGTGGCTAAATATTTAAACAGCAGTGCTTTGCAGCAACGCACGTTGCTTTCATCTATTTTTTGCTGCTGCTATTAATATACATCATCCAACGGTTCAAAAATTCATTTATCTATACACCTTGTTTTGATATCATTATGCCTTACATTACTTCTGGAATTGCCGATGTATGCAACAGAAGGATTATATTACCTCCTACTGCACCGTAGGTGATTTTGAATCGATGTAAGATGCATATTTGCCCGTGTGATGCCTGTCCATGTGTTGAGCTTATGGATTGAAGTTTTTGAGATATTTGGATGAAATTTAACTAATATCATGGGCAAATGCTATTCAAAGTGAGACGGTTCGTCGTATGAATAATTTTTGGGTTCATTCATACACAACACTGTGTTCATTTATTTTATTTATAGACATATGGGTTCGAGAACTGAGTAAAGACAACTTGAAATTTTTGAACTTCGACAAATCATCATTATCAAACCGCTGTTTTTCTCAGCTTATCTACTCCTTTCTGTATCGTGCATGAATGAATCAGCAATTTATTTTCACGATGTCTGACATGGTGCAGTATTTGACATTTGAGGGTTCATTTTAAAGTAGCTTTGGAACTATGCTTGTGTAGTTGTGATTTAGACTCATGTCATCCGCTATTTGCTGTGATTTGTGTGAAAGAAACATAACTGTGGACAAACGTTACTTTTTAGCTTACCAGTAAATAATCCGAAGACCCTAATAATAGTCTTTCCTTTCCTATATATTAGTTATTTAAATTTTTGTATAAATGTTTGGTTGTTTTGCGCAGTGGGCGTATGTCAATTTTTTTTGTTTTTTTTTTTGGTGCAAATCATACACATATTTTGTTGTGAATTTATTGATAACACATTATATTTTTATTTCATTTCCTTATAAGATACATTCATATTACAATTATCTATAGTTAACGCACAACAAATATATTATATTGTTATTACACAGAAATAATCTTTATACCACGATACATTGCAATTCCTTTCATTCACCTATATCCGACTGTGACACATTATTTTGATCTTTATTAATTCAGATCAAAGTACCTCAATCTATACGTTCAATTTTATTGTAACAAACAATCATCTAAATATTTATTTTTGTCTTGAAGTTTGTTAATAACGTGTTTCTCATCTTTTTGTTTTTTTTTTATTTTTATTTATTATTAATATTTTTATAAAACATAGTTTACCACCTTTATGTTATAAGTAACCACGCATATATTTGCTATCATGTTGTGTTTTCCACCCATTGAAGTGGCGCATATTTTAGGTTAGCTCATTTGTGTAAAACTCAACTTTTTTTTTTATATATCATTTGACTCGCTCGTCGATTTGATTCGTTGTTGACTTGTTCTTAATCGTTGCGTGCAATTTTAAATAACAATTATGACGTCAGGAGATTCAGGGGATAATGCTACTCAGTCCGAGTTGGCAAATAATTGCTCGACACATCTTGCCTTGTGCTTACAAAAGTATGAGGCTCTTGAGCTACTTATCCCATGTAATCATTTGTTCCACAAAGAATATGTCATAATATATATGTGTGGTAAGCAAGAATGCCCAATTGTAGTAAAACCTGCAAATCCCAACTGTTAGTGTCATACAATTTGCGGTTGATGTGCGGTTTTAGCTTAGCAAACTTGATTCCTTATTTTTCTTAAAAACGAATTGCATTGACAGGATTGTTAAGTTTTCACACGGGGATGAGTTTAATAGCTGGATATGGTTTGACGCCATTTTTGTCGGCTCAAGATTTTCGGTACAGGAGAAGGAGGAGGAGGAGGACAGCAATTGAAAAAGGAAGGTTGTTGGGTTTTCGCGACAGATAAAAGAAGAAGAGTTTTTTTGGTTTAAGAAAAAGAAAGAAAAGTTATGGTTCAAAGAAATAGAAAAATGAAAGTTTGATGGTTTTGATATCTGTCAGAAAGAGAAAATAATTAATTCAAAAATAGAAAAGAAACAAAAAATATAACATAAAGAAAAGCAGCAGATGCAGTGAGTGCTTATTTAGTGACCATTTTCGATGAAAAGTCCATTAATACACCTTAAGATAGTTAAAAGTTAAATTATGCGCAAAAACGTTCAATAAAAATAGAGAGATCATTTAAAAATGATAACTAAACTGAGGAATTTCAACATTATGTAAATAAAACTGCGAAAAACAAATATGGCTAAGTAAGTTTGAGAGAAACAAAAATATGCTGAGTATGTTTGAAGTCCATAAAAGGTAGTGATTTTAAGATTAGAGGATGATTAAAGTGTTAGAGATAATTAACACTTTGTTTGGCATTTTTATAAAATCAAAGTCTAAGGATACATCTAAAGACGTTTAGGATATCGTTTGGCGTTGACGTGGTTTTGGATATAAATTTTATGAAAACAGAATCTTTTAACGCATATTGTCTGAAGAAGTGGCCATGTTACTTAACTGTGATTGTATGTGTGAATACTAAGAAGATTAATAAACCAGAATAATTATCGAAGAAAAAGAGCAAGTAGCAATCAATTTATGACATAAACAAATAAACAAGAGACGAATAACCGACTAACAACAACGCACTTCACTGCTTTCTTACGAGAAACTCGATGTAAAACAAATTTCTTTTGATATTGAGTGAAGCAAATGTCAGCATAAGATAATCTGAAAATTGCACTTAACACAGTCATATAGAAACATACTATATTTTACTAGAAGAACAAGATATACAGATATTTCCATCAATACACTTCAGCCATTGTTTGTAGTTGGGTGTTAGTTAAATGACTTTGCTCAATTTTAAGTAGATATAGTATTACAGACTAAATAAACAAATTAATTCCATAAAGGCCTAATAAAGTAATTTAATCATTTCTATTTCGTGGCCTTCGGAGTATATTTGTGTTGACATGTTCTATAAGGACGGAGTGTGTTAGAATTTATTTTTGATTGCTTTAAATAAATATTTGTACTTAAAGTATTTTATATTATACATTGTTATTCTTAAAAATGTGTTAAGTTCTTTTTTTTATAATGAGAGGAAGGTACACTGAAAGGTGCCTTCGACCCAAACTTTGGGGTTTCCAACAAACTTTTTGGGGTCGAAATACAAATTGGTTCGCAAGATAAGTGTTATATGAAAATTAAATTAATTTGAAATTTTCCCAGATTTGGGGTGTATTTTTTAATATTTTAGGATGAAAATTATTCCATAGAAATAGTTTGACATTAAAATTAACTGTATTCAATTTGGTTTAAAATAAAATTTAACTATAGGGTTTACTTTTAAAACCACACCATATTTATGAGCTTTCACGGAAAGCAAATGACGGTCTAAATGGTTGTTTTTTTTTATAACTGTAGCGACTGAAAAATAATAAAACTTTTTAGAAGTATATTAAGTTTGCTAAACTTAGGTCACGTTAATTGAGGTTTTAAGCAACCTCTGATAAGAGGGCTTTCATAAAAAATATTCCTTTGCATAAAAATAGTATATAAATTTTAATGTGTTGTTACGGAAATCCCAAATCCAGTTCATTCCAACTAATTGATTTTTCCAAATAATAAATTCCCTAGAGAGAGAAAACCCAAGTGCACTTTCGCGGCGCGTCTTGGAGCTGCCGGCCGAGGAAAACGATTAGCGAAAAAGCAGGTTAACGAATTAAAAATGAAGCCATGAACTTAAGTAATAATAATATGATCATAAAAATGTACATAAGTTGACTATTTGTGGAAGGCAGCGTCAATCGGACAAGAACATTTGTGTCGAAAAAGAATATTAGAGCTCAGAAGTCATGGGTATTGCCAAGGTAAAATATAAATAGTCCTACCCTTAAACAAATTGATTGCAAATAAAAGAGTCTTGTAGTGAAAATGTGCAAATGTATTTCTCTTAAAAAGGATATCGAAGATCTAGTGATACGAACCGTATCGAGAAAGCGAATTTCGTAACAGTATTATCACGAAAATGAATGAATTGGAATGAAGTGGTTGGGATATGTAGAAGAAATGTATTTACAAATACAGGGTGGTCAATTTCCATCGAATCTGCTTACTTTCTTTAACATATCCAGTGGCACTTTTTTTTATTACTTTTCAGCGGAATATTTAAGCCCTAGCGAATATTTGAATTGGAGTATCATTTATCATACGCAAGATCTCTTAGTAACATCTTTTTGGTGTTTGTGGAACATATTAATTTAATAATAGCTCTATATGTAGATACCCTCTATTAGATAGACCCAGTTTTGAAGTTGTATTTAACAGCCATTGTAACCGTCATGTCTACGTCCGAAAAAATACAGTTCTGAATAGTTAAGTCATTTCATCTTAGGACACATGCTTTCATTATATTTAAGGATTTTTCTTTTACTGCCTGTGGAAATTCAGTCAGAGAAGGTTAAAAATTTCTTTTATTAAATTGTGTTCGCACAGTATGCAAAAGCTAACATCGGAAGTTGATCGTCTGGCAACAAAGTATATATATTTTTTAAAATGAATTTACTATGAGAGCTAAAATTATATTCTTATCTAAGGAATAAAAAGCGCTAGGTTGCGCCAGGTTGGCACTTAAAGAGATAAGTGCATTTCAATAACACCTAACCTGACTTGGGAATTTTACCAGGCCATTACGGACTACTTTTGCTAATAGGACTTTTATTCTCTGCCTAGTAGATTATACTGATGACGAAATCTGATGCACGCAACTGAACCAGGATTAAGTTGCAAACTTCAAGGCAAGTTCACTCACTCGTAAGTAACAATGTAAAATCCCCTACACAGCAAGGTAAACCACACAATATAGGCATTGCCGCAACATAAAATATGCAGAAAGTATGTCGGTTTCGCCACAAACAACTTGCCGACAGCGTAATAAGCTGCAGCACATGCCTAAAAGCTTATCACACAAATCATGCCAAAGTGTCCCGCCAACGAGAACAATGATTGCGTCAGGCGCGCAAACCTAATTTAGCGCACTGCCTCTAGTACATACTTGTCAGTGGCGTCAAAAGATTCGTGAAGTAGAAAACTTGCGTAAAGCTAAAATTTAATTCAATTAGATAAAATATGAAATTCTTTAACAAATTGAAGAGGAAAGTGCAGACGTTCAATCACATATCGCTCCAAATCAAATAATTAAAGCGCCAACTGCTCTCGTCTCTGCCAAATTTAATCTCGCTGAACATATAATTACACATACCGTTCCGCCTTCACATTTATCACATCTCATCTATGAAATCACATTTATGAAACAAACAACATGTCAACAACTTGCCAACAAGCTTTTATTGCTCCAAATTCTTCCCTTCACTCTACAATTCAACAAAAAGCAATCAAATGCGTCTCGGTCGTTCACAACACATAAATAATGCACAGCCGCCAGAACCATCTATCAATGCGAAACAATCGGGGTCGTTTCAGCCATATTGTAGCAACCAGCGGCATAAACTTGAGGCTGGTCAATTATGTGACCGGCAAATCATGCCCAGAGATTTATTCGCTTTTTCAGGATGTCCGGAAGAATAGCCGTTTTTCATTTTGATTGGTCTGCCGTCGTGTGCGGGTTGACGGACGCAGAAAATTTAATAGGTCTCCAGCGATCTCTACGTGGTGACGCTTTAGAGGCTGTTAAAAAATCCTTGTTCACTCATCTTGTAAACAACTCCCAACAAAATAAGAACTATAATTAAATTTGCTATTCAAGTGAAAGGGTTGCAATCAACAATAGAAGCCTGTGGTTCGTGGACGAATTAAATAATTCTTCATTACTCCAGGAACTCGACTCGACATTGCCACCGCATTCCCATACACTTTTGCGTCAACTGAATTAAATCTTTAATAAAATAATAAAAAGGTAAATTTAGCTAAATTTTCGAATTGAATATCTGATATTGGATAGGCGGCTAGTACTGTAAACATTAGCCATTGTATGGCAGCGGAGTCTGGTCACAGTGGTAAACGAAGCAACTTTTTTGATACGACTCAGAAATAAATAAACAGAAATGTCATGTGTACACAAATGAAAAATGCACAGTATTTGTATTCTTATGGAAATATATATTCTATGTAATACTTATAAATATGTGTGTTGTCATTCCGATAATCATATTAATGTGAATTTTGTAATATTAAGTGTCTGTTAACTGCAACTAACAAATATGAGCGCATCGACACTATAATCGGGAGAAGATACCTTGATTCTGTGAACTGAAACCGGGTCCTGATCAAATCATGGGTATGGCTCATTATATAATTTGAAAAGAACACGTAAAGGTTGCTGTAACTTGTAATTTGTGGTACATTGAGAAAGCTTAATCGAGTCATACTTTTTAATCCGTCCGTTAGGAACGTAAAGATCCCTCAGATGAAGTAGAAATGGCAAATTTACATAGTCTTTTATTATTTTGGAGACGAAGGTAAAAACTTTGCATCTTGTTCACAAAGATGTTAGGTGAATCAGTATACGTCTGTGCCTGTATGGGATCCAGTATAATATAATGCGGATGCAATTGGCCACACTGAGCAAATGAAAGCGAACTACAGTTATTTAACCTAAGTGAGATGCCATTCGTGGCACCGAAGCCGTACAACTGGACGAGCCCAACATTTTCAGCCGAATTAATCGAACGAAAAATTTTTATATTTTCCATTAGAGCAGGTGAGTGTTTAATACACATCGGTATATCAATAACGTGACTGTCAGACTACTTACATTTCTCGTAACGCGTAAGGTATGTCAACAACGACATATTCCTTTTAGAATTTATGAACTTGTAGAAATTCTTAGGGTCGGTAAACAATTTATCCTGAACATCCCATAAATATTTTGAATAAAAAATAATATAAAATAGTATATTTTGATAAAAACAATCTATTTCTGATGCGACACTGTCGTTCATTGCTTAACATACAAAAGAACGAAATACCTCCAATTTGTTCCTTTTCGTATTAGCAACACATGTGGACACAACAAAGTTTCCAGAATGGTGCAGAATTCAAGGTAAACGGTATATTGACGAAGTTGCAAATTATATCGCTTGTTTAGGGGACCAGACTTTCCCTTCATGCTCGTAAATAAATGGCAAAACTATGACAACGTCTTCGAGTCAGGCGGCGAACATTTAATTGAAAATATACTTGCCCATGACATGAACGAAATGAGTTGTTTCTCTAAATGGAATAGACTTTTAAGAAACACAGCATATGTGTCACTTTTTTGTGATATTGTCCAAAAGAACTCTTCTTTAAATGCTGCATTTACCTCTATACAGAGCGGAAAATTTAGTATTTCCACTTGCACAAGCAGTGTTTCATGCAGAAGAAATAAACATGGTAAGTTTCATTAAAATATTGATAAAATCAATTTCATTGTCTTAAGTAACATCAAAATTGACTTAACATGTAGAAGAGCGAAAAATAAGGGTTTTGTTCCGGAAGAGACAAAATTCCCAATAATTTTATCTAAAGGTCGATTTACTCGCGTTTTGATTATGAACTTACACATGAAGTTTAAATATCTCAATTAGGAAATAATTCTAAACGAATTAAGGCAACGATATTATATTCCTTGGTTAAGAGCTGTGCTTAAGTCTACACTGAGAAAGTCTCAAACATGCAGCGTTTTCTTGGCGCTCTCTTTACTTGCCCTCCAGTCAGGGCTGCATAAACTACTCATCGTGCATAATAGAAATCAGGTATTTTATATGCCGTTGGCCAACGTCAAACCAATTTTTTAGGGGCAGTGGAGCAAAGTTCGTAAGCATTGAAAGGGAGATTCGAGAACCCGTGAAAGAGGTTGGTAAAAACGAACGTACGTGCTTTCACTACAGCAACTACCAAGGGGAACTTCTGTCATCCTCACACATGAAGGGATGCTTGGAAACGCTTGTAAGATCACAAAAAGTTCCGTATAATAACTCACCGGAGCGAATACCAAGTGAGAAACATTATAGATTCTCGACCTCTAGTTTACGCTCCAATAGAGCACAAAGTAATAACGCCAAATCAGCTATTAATGTACTAATTCAATCGCTTGAAACCTTCAGTCAAATACGACGACAGTGGCGTGGCACTTCAACATAACTGGCTGAGTTTTCAAAAGTATGCGAAAGCAGTTTGTCGCAAATGGATAAAGGAATGTGTTTGTTCTATTACATGTAGAGCAAAGTCGAAAAGACTAAGCCGTTGCAAGTTGACGACTTAGTTATAGTGGTTCGAAAAGGCGACCAGAGCTTTTTTTGCCTGTCAATGTCTGTAGGGTAAAACAAGAAATATAAGCCCAAAAATAATCTGCTGGTCTTATACCGACACAGTCCTTCCTATGCTAATCTACGCAGCATTGGCCTGGTCGTAAAGCAAAAGACTGCGGCATCGACACTAAACAAAACTCGCTGTCTTGCTGGTATGACGAAAGCGATGAAATCCTGCCCCTAGAATGCCCTGGAGGCAGTGCTGGGCATAATCTTCTCTCTATAGCTATTGAAAAAAAGCCTTGCCTGAACGTAGTTACATTGTCGAAGGTCAACAAACTAAAGCCCGATAATCTCAGGGGGCGTCTAAAGGTATTGAAGAGCTGGATGAACGTTCAGAGGAGCCATATTGGCGATATCGAACTGGGACGAAAAAGCTTTTGAATCCATGGTAGAAGCCCGTAAATAGTACGCCGACAATTAAAAATTGGAAAACGGCACAGCTGGGGTTTGTGGATCTAATTTTAAGAAGGCCACACCTTCATATTCCAAGTAGAAGTCTATTCAATCTTCGCATGTGCCCGTACATGTTTAATAATGCAATGCAAAAGAAAGAGTTGATCTGTATTTATTCCGATAATCAAACCGCCTTAAAACCCTACAAGGGAAGAGGATAATATCGCATTACATTGCATGGTAGTACATTCAAATGTTGAAGGGGCTAGGCGTAATAACGTGCACCGAATATGGGTGCCTGGTAATGTGGGTTTAACTGTTTAACTAATAGGGGTGCCCGAGGTACAATCGTAGGTCCAGAACATTTCTGTGGCGTACCAAGAAGCCTTATTAATACGATATCGCAACGGGCTCCGAAAAATCAGATTGCCATTGGAAGCAATGTGCAAGAAAACGGCAAGCAAATAAGGAACCAAGAAAAGGCTTAGTCAAAGACTTCTACACGGGTCATAGTTTCCTCGTACGAAAAACGTGACTATGCGCTACAACGATTGATGCGGATTCTACTAAGGGATGAGTGAAATGTCCTACCATATTGTACGTGAATGCGCCATTCGCAGATTCAGGCGGGCTGCGAGATTGACGGTGTTGAATATCACTTCTAGTGAGGAATATGACGTGGAAAGCTTCCATTCATAGTGCGGAGTGGTGTAACTGCTCTCTGTATATACGGAAAAATAAAATTCTGAAAAGTTAAGTTGTTATATCTTATTGTACCTACTCCCACTATATGATGTTTTCTTTTACTGAGTGTTAAAATTGAGTCAGAGAAAGTTAGAAATTTTCTTTATCAAATGGTAGTTGCGCATGTACAAAAGTGTGCATTAAAAGCTGATGCTCTGATGCCAAAAGTATGCTCATTTGGAAAATGAACTTACTGTGTAAATTAGAATAATAAGAATTTTGCTTCAATAAAACTTAACCTATGTTGGGAATTTAACCATGCTATCCCACACTAATTTTGCTAAGAACCATTATAATTTGCATTTTTTAAAATTACATTTTGGTTACCTTCGCAGTTCGGTGAATCCATGGGTGGCGGCTATCTGACTGAATTCAAATATTTCCAGAATGTGTTATGTTGTAAAAAGCAAGTGTTACTAGCGCTCACGTTCCGTTTCCAATTGCAAAAGTTACGCGAGCACGTTTTGTGAGATTTATGCTTATTCTTCATTTTGGATCCACTGCTCTAGGACGGTAATATGGTTTTGAAAATACCTTAACGCCAAGATGTGATTTCCATGTGTGCTTACAGTTGCTGTGTCTGCGAAGATGTGAATAATATATTGGTATATGTTGTATACATTAGTACATGGCACTGTCCAATAGATAGTTTGCTTCCTTATATTAATAAGGTAGTTACAGCGCCTTTACTACTATTATCTGTCTCCCGCAATAGTGTTACGATTATTTTATCTCCCTACACACACACACACACACACACAGGCACACACAGGCACACACAGGCACACACACACACACACACACACACACACACGCGCGCGCGCGCGCACACG
>KK500081.1:0-30271 GCA_000688715.1 Glossina pallidipes
GGCTGAGAGACTAGAAAACAAACGGTTAGGTTTACAGTCAGATGGACAGACTGCTTATGTAATCACTTAAATTTAAAAAATGTACCTATATGCGTGTGTGTGTTTATATTGAAGTAATTTCAAAGTTGTTGTAACTACTGTGTGGCTATTTGGATGGCGATCATTCTGCTTTTCAAATTTGAGATTTTGCAAGCTACAGCAAGAAACGGCAAACGAATGCGCAAACAGAAGTAAAGAATAAGAAGAAGAAAAAATAAAGGACAAATTGAAGAGCAAAAGAAGAAATGTATGTATCGACGACAAACCAATGAACTGACATTCTGTTACATCAAATAATCGTCACAGCTTACAATTAAAAAGTACTGAGTACATCCGCACAAGAATATTTAAAGAAACACTTTCCTGTTACGTAAGTTTATAGACATGTATATATTTTCATTTTTATAAAGTATTTTAACTTTTGAGTTTGAGAAGGAAATTCCAGCAGGGAGCTTGAGATGGACACGTTCTTCGCTTGGAAAGGAATTCATTGTGTCAACGACAATCGTACGTAAGACAATCAGTAGACAGTGGCTTTGACTTTGCACTTACATCACCGAAGTAGTGACATTTTTGATTAGTGTAGAATTCTGAGTTAATTTACTGCACATCATGAGCATTTTTACACCCTACACTACTTGGGCTACACAGGGCACATTAAGTTTGTGCGACATGTACGACATCTGGACTCACCTATCATTGACAACGACTGATCTAAGCTTGTCGGTCTGTGTGTCCTTCTGATGTCTGTTCATGTTATACTTTGTTTAACGTACAGGTCGCAATTTTTGAAATATTTTAATGAAATTTGATACAACGCCGAGTTGTGGTATGAGGACGAACGCTGTTGACTACTTTGGCATGTCGGCGTGTTTTCGCTTAAGGCCCGAAATGGCGAACCATCATTTCTCCATCAATTCTCATATCAATAATTACCTTAAACGCACTGGTGTAGAGTGTTTAGTGATGTAGTGACCTTTCGGACTAAGGAATTTTCTTTTTCTAATAAAATGTATGTTGAAGAATTTTATTAAAATTTGATACAAAGGTACAAAAAAAGTGTGACACGAACCGAGCGTAACGGCAGAATACGTCAGTTAATCACATGCACATTTATCCGCGATTTGTTCGCGAGCGCACAAAATATATGTGTGGCTTATAGTCTTTCGTAAAAGTACGTCTCTCAGGGATTTCTAACGTGCTACGGCCTTCAAAGTGCTGGTCGTTGTAGTTGTAATCTAAGCAACAATTAACATTTGCAGCTACAAATATTTGTTGTTATTACAATTTTTCTGTTAAAGCCAGATGTTTTCAAATTTATTATTTCTATGGAAAATTATGTTCTGAAAATTATTTGCTTAATTAATTTTTGTTGTAGTTTTCAAAAAAAAAAAAAAAAAAAAAAAAAAATTGGAAAAACTTAAGAAGAAGACAAAATTTACTTCGTAATATTCGTCAAGTGGAGGATTAAATACGAATTTAAATGAAGCATTAACTGCACAGACGGACTGACCTGACCCATGAGCAAATCAATTAAATTAAATTTTATGCTATGGCTTATCCGTGACGGCGGCAGCACTTGCAAATGCTTGTCCATCCATCCTTACTTTGGCATTGAACCGAACGCATAAGCATAATTTGGATCATTTAAAAAATACTTTTAAAAGCACTTGAAATTTTCCACAAATTAAATACCATTTGGGAACAATGAAGAATTTGTTAATTAATTCAATTGGAAAATAAAAATGAAATCTTTTTTACAAGAGACAAAAATATATTGCGGTAGATATTCTACGGTAATTATGGTTCGAGTGGAAGATCTCTGAGGCGGAAGAGATAAAAATAAAAAAAAACATAAATTTTCCAACAATTACTTAAAACTGATTCAAAAAACATGTTAATATGAAGAGAATCTTAATTGCTCAAGCACTTAATGTGAGAAGAGAAAGAAAAAAAACCAATAAAAATAACTAAAAATTACTTTCTATGACTGACGTATACTTTTTATAATGGCGTCGCAAACGCTTCCACTGTTAAAATGAAGCAAATAACAATTTGGATACAAGTGTTGTTGTGTTCGTATATCAATTCAAAATCAACCCTGAATTTGTGCAAAAACAACCCTCTTTGCATGGCAAATAAAATGCGGCCCGGGGTAAGCGCAGTGTAAGTGCGAAGTTAAGTGTAGTGGTGTACTGTTGAATGGAAATTGTGATGACAACATCTACTCTACTCTAGTCTATGTATTTATTTTATGATGTGATACCAATCAAGATGGCTGAGCAAACAAAATTTCTGCAAAATACATGAATACAATAATCGTACTCATATGTCTCTCCTTCCTCCTTCCTCCTTCATCCGTGTAAATAAATTCCCATTTATTTTCATTTCCTTGAACAACAACAGCAGCAGTCGCACTATGTGTGATGTGTTGTTTATTTAGTTCTTAACCATTTAAACTACAAAAACAAAAAAAAACAAAAAAAGCAAAAGAAAAATACATGACTCGTGTGTTCGCTCGCACGTTATTATATTATTGCGTTATTGTCCGTACACTGTTTACTTACACTGTAATTGGGTGAATTGTTTCTTCAAATTGTTGATTGTTGTACATTTTTCAATTTGTTCAATGATTTGGAAGCAAATTGATTTCATTGTATTGAAACGCATTCCGTTTCGCATTTAACAACGCGACAATTTCCAGTTTTTTATTGGTTTCTGCTTTCAGTCACAGTTTTCAGTGATTTGTTGTGTCCTATAAACTATACGTGCATGTAACTACATGTATGTATGTATGTATGTATGTATATTTGTTTATATGCACGACATATCCACGCACATACCATTATTGTACAGATCATATTGTTTCTGCATGAGTAAGAATTTCAAAATTTTTGTTTTCATTTTTTTATTTTGTTTTTTTTTCTTACGGCTTCTTATTAGGAAAGCGCGGTGTTGTTTGTATTTAACCTGAGCTTTGTTTATCGGGCGTCATAAGCTGCTAATAATTGAAAGGTTTTTTTTTTTAAAACTTATCTGTATTTGGTTATAGAATTTTGAAAATTCATTTTTTACCAAAAATTGATATCAATTTGTAATAAAATTCCTTAACTCGGTTTAATTGCGAATACTTGAACCGCTTTTTTGCTACTGAAGGGGCAACAATTACTTATTGTTTAGATTTAACTGGAAAGTTGGCTTTTGCGGAATAATTCCAATAAAGCGAAATATAGATGTAGATCGGCCTGAGACTCAGCGTCTAATAGTTTATCCCTTGACAATGTGTTGTTAGTTCCTTTACGTGAAAGCTTTTTAAATGTGAAGTGTAGGGGAGGAGGGGGGACGCTTTTGCAGAACAAAAATTTATTACAAATTTATGACTATTTGGAAAAAATACGCAGGAAATACTTTAACAGTTCCCAGCTTTGTTGTGCTCTGCTTGGAGTCCGGCAGTCCGTCTAAACCGTGCTGACTGCATAAAATTGATATTCAGAGGTTTTCCCTGAACTCTACGGACCCGTGAAAGCAACATGGCTATAAATCCCTAAGCAGCCCGGGTCTGGGAAGAACTCAGCGTATGCTCCTTAGAAAACCTACTTAATAAATTGCTAAGTGCTTGCAACATTGTTGTCGGAATCGCCCAGCAAACCATTAGGGACATATATCTCTTTCGACACATGCTCCAAGTAAAACAAACGACCCACAGGCTTTGCTCGCTTTCCTGCCGAGTTTTCCTTCCGATTTCTTAGGTATGTCCGTGGTGACAATTAATTTCTTCGCTCTGCTCTGTCTACTGACTGATCACTGATTAGCAATTCCACCAAACGTAGGGCAAAATTTCGTAGGGCTTCAGTATACGCCAGTAGTGCATATGAAATCAACAAATCTTTCGCTTCTGAATGATTAGAAACAATTTTGTCTACATCGATTTAGTTTCACCCCAATGCCTCTACTTTTGTCGTTTTTTGTTACTTTGTCAGTAGACCAAGGACGCTTTTCCTGGAGAAAAGCTTTAGGCTAAAATCTAAAAGGGCATTGAACGTCTTCTGAACAAAAGAATTAAGCATGGGTGGTCTAATCAACTTAGACATGTCCATCTGTCTAATTATTAGTTGAAATCATAATTACTATCCTGCGCCTAGGAAATTGAATTTTTTCTACTTCCAAGCAAACTTTAAAAACGCAGAAAAAAAGAGAAATCGATAAAGTTTCCTCACACCCAGTAGTTTATGTTAGATTAAAACAATTTCAATCAGGGCTGAATCTGTAACAGACGAGGTATCTCAGAACAGGGCCACTGCGTAATTATCTTGCGAAATGCTTAAGCTGTCTTCTATCATTTCCGACTGGGTTGTGCTGATGCTAACAAATCTTGCGCTTATTACGAGACATCGCACTACCTTTTTTCAATCGGAGTTAAAAAGTGGCCGCGCGGCGATTGCACGGTTTTCAGCTCCCCGTTTCGTATCCGGAACATTGCAGACATGCTACAGCTCTTTGGTTTTTTTTTTTTTTTGGCTGATAAATGTGTTGTCACTGTGCTGCCTCGCTGAACTAGCCTCGCTTAAGATTTCCCTGCCCTACTTTTTGTCGTCATAATTTTAACTATATAGGCATTGCCTCGAATCACTATTTGCTTCTATGCTCTACGCTAAGTTTGCCATTGTACCCTATTAACCAGCCTTCAGTCATTTTTACCTTTCTTTTTAGAATTATTTGATATTCTGCCTGTTGGTTCTTTCGTCGACTTCGTGCCGCCTTGCACAGTATTTCGCTGCAATTTAGTGATTTTCGTTTTTTATGCACCGAAATCTTTCTACTTTTCAATATTTCGTACGTCGTTACGAGCAGAACACTACAAGTCATTATCAGTTGTGTCAAGAATATTAAGCCCTTTCACAAAGAATAGGCGAATAATTGGAGATAGCAATAACCGGTAAGCGTTATTGTGAAACGAATTTTCAGCAACAGTAATCATTTTACTTAATTGTATAGAAAGAATTCAGATTCGCGCCAAACGGGCTGGAAAAAGGTTGCGCAAGGAAAGCGAAGGAAAACAAAGCTTTTCGATGCACTCATGATTACGCGAATCCTGTTCTGCTCTATAAGTTTTTCCAAGATGACCAGATTAAAGGACTGTCAATAAGAATATATTAAAAGAAAAATAAGAACAAGAGTAAGGATAAGAGAAATACTGAACTTAAGTTCATATACTTTCTCTTAATAATTCATAAAATTCCCAACACTTTAGGAACGAGTGCAAAGCATTTGTTCATAAAGATTTCTTTCACAGAATTTTCTAATGAAAAATTCTATCAAATATTTCGTTTCTTGTTGCTTTTGATAAAAAACACTCCCATTATATGGAATAATTCACAGTTCATTTCAAATGTAATAACAATAAACAACTCGGAAAAAGCCAACGAATCGTGATGATACATGAAATATACGCATACGTATATGAATATATCCATATTTTGATGTGTGTGCGTGTGTGTGTGTGTGTGTGTGTGTGTGTGTGTGTGTGTGTGTGTGTGTGTATACAAGCAATCTATATAAACGTGTATGCATATATATCTCTTTCACTTGCGTATATATGTGTGTGTGACGGTCATCACAAACATCAGCAACATATAAAGTGACACAAAACATGAACGCTTCACTTTTTATCACTTAAATGTGAAGCATATACAGATATCTGCTCATATTTGTGTGGTGGTTGTGCTGTGAATGCTACGCGAGTATAGCCAGTAGTAGTGTGGATGCCTGCAGAACATGGATAAATTGAGAGAGTAAACCCAACTTATTTAATACTACTAAACTGTGTAACTGTCTAACTGACCGTTTGTTGAATGATTATCGTTTTATGTATTGTCGTTTAGTCAATCAGTCATGCGATTTAGTCTGTCTTTTGACTGTCCGACTAGCCGTTAGTTTGTTACTTTGTCTGTCATTTTGTCACATTTGCTTATTGTTTCACATGCCAATCGAATGCCAAACAGTCCAAGTTCGTGGCAGACAGTGTGACGTTCACTAAATCCGGCTATTTGAGACGATAAACCCATATTCATACCCGCAATGGTTATTGTATTGCTGTCTGTTGTCTTTTCTACGTTAGCCACTCACACAGATTAATCTGTAGGCATATTAAATTTATTATGCCTGTTGTAACAATTCAGTATCGTCTCTCATATCGCATTCAACAATTTTACGCCAGCTCGTCCATCGCTTCTTTGTTTTGCTATATTTGCGAAGTCTTGAGGCAAAAAGTTATAGAATTTTTTCTTCCTTTTTGATGGTCGGAGTTTAGGTTAAAAATGGATTGAAAAAAAATATTTACATATAGCATAGAAATCGAAACTGTCATCAACGCTACTCGAGTCACTCAACGCAAGAAAAAAAACATAAAACAAAGTAATTTCCAAATATTCACCTTAAGTGTGGAGTATCCAAGATTCGCCTTTAGGCGGATAAAGCTTTTAGTTTTCTTGCTTTTCTTTAACTCAGATTAACTATGTGTTAAACTCCAACAACAGTCTACCCAGTCGCGAAAACAACAACAATAATGAAAAAAGAAACATTTTTTTCGCATTTTAAATGAGCTGAGCAGACAACGAGGAGGCAACACCACCACCACCACGTTAGCTACTACTCTAAGCACCCAATGCATGGAGTTTTCAATACAAGACTGACCGCGTGAGCATACGTGTGGGGGTATACGGTGTAGAAGCAGAAGCAGAAGCAGCAGCAGCAGCACCAGCACCAGCACCAGCAGTTTTGTAAATATTTAGCAACTGCTTTGGCTGGCGATTTGGTGACACTCTTTCTACTCTCTTCAGCTTATTCTTGTGTATGTGGTTACCATGCATGTATATGTATTTGTGTATTCTATGCTAAACGCCTCCCAAGTATGTGCGAGTGTGTGTTAATGCCCTTTTGTTGTTGTTGGTGTTATTGTTGGTGTTGTTGGTGTCGCTTTTATTTATATTTTTGTTTCGTTTTTGCACTCAATTCAATACAATTCACGATTGAATTTAATCCTGTTCTCCGTAGTCGTCGTCCCTCTGTACATTTTTCTTCTGTCTTTGACATAAGATTATTTTATATTTTAGTTTTCCTTATTTCTTTCAATAACGAAGTAACTGAAAGAGAGAAAAGTCAAAAAAAAAAAAAAAAAAATTGCGCTGAAATTGCTTTTGTGACCGTAATCGACTAACGAGGTGCTGAATATCGTTTGCTATCCAGTCCGTTTATGTATTGCTAATATAAACTGAGAATGAATTTCAAAATATATATATGTGTATGCCCTGGACGCGTGTACTGATGTGCACTTTTTCGCAGCTTCATTAATCCTGGCAGCTATAGCCACAAAGGAATGCTAAGCTCGAGTTTGCCGTTTCTTTGTGCTGTAGCTTCTTTCTTCAGTCGTTGTTTTCAGTACAACTTTAAACCTTTGTATTTATTATTGTTTGTTGGTTTGTTATTTTTCTTATTGTTGTTGTCTTGTTTTTCTTCTTTATATTTGTTGCAACACAGTTGTCATGTTTTTGTCGCTTTATGGACTTCTAATCGAGCGATACTATCACAAAGCTCACGCACCTCTAATAAATGTGCTGAGACTGCTGCTGGCTGAACTTTGTGAATACACACAATTTTTTTTTTTTTAGGTTCTCCTCATATATATATATACATACGTTTTAAGATATTCATTCGCACCTTTGGCGAGTGCTGCTGCCAGTCCGTGAATTAAGATATTTAGATTTAGTACGCGTGTTAAACAAGGTTTTGGCTTTAGTTTGTTGCTGCTATTGTTTGCTGTTATTGGGTGACAATGACAAAAATACTTGCGCACGCATACTGTTACATTCGCATAACGAAATTAGGAAGACAGTGACTGACTATGTGGCCACAATGCCCGGCTGGCAATTTCTTCAAGTCTTTCTCTACTTCTTTCCTTTACATAACATCCTAATACATATAGATATACATATATATATATGTGTATATAGATAGATAGATATGTGTTTATAGGTGTATGGGTATGTGTTTATGGCTACATTTTTATTTGGTATTAAAAGTTTTTCTTACTTTATTTAGCATGGGAAAGAAACGTTTCGTTTGCAATTTTTGCCTTTTATTATATGTTTGGTTTGTGTACGCGTTTGTTTTATAACACTTTATTATTGTTGTAGTTAGTCTTACAATTGCGAAAAGTCGTAGTTTGTCTTCTTTAACTTGTATTCTATATATGGGATATGTGTAGTCGTGTGTTAATCTAAAGAAACTAAAGTTAGAGGAAATCTTTGCTTAACAGCTTGCGTAGTTACCCATATATGATATAAATGTTTGAATGTGTTTAGGGGTAAATGTCTCATCATCTTTGATAGAGTCTTTCGACACATTTGATCTGAGCGAATTTGTTATTTAACTAGAATAACATGCGATTGTTTGACAATAAGACATGTGTGTGCCAAAGCTACATATATGAAGACTTGTAACGTACACTGAAAAAAAAAGAAGAAAAACGAAAAACACAACAAATACAACAAAACTATATAAAAGCAATCATATATCCAGTGTTGATCCTGGCTGAGAGTTGACTTTTGCTCTCTGGCCTAAGAGCCTCAACATTTTTCATTACAAATATCAGAACGTTATGTATTTCATGTTCAAACTGTCCATCCATGAGCGATACATCGCGCTACAGTTTAAACTTATGTATATAGGTATATAGATATATATATACAGTTTAAGATATTACAAAATTTCAGCTCCTCAGTTATATCGTTCGCCTATAATGTTCGCCTATCGTTAAAGTAAAAATTATGCAGAGCTCGCTTTTTAACTCGGAAAAAAAATTACCGTTATCGTGTAAGGCAGACACCGTGAGCCTATATACATATTCTATTCATAAGCAAGGTTAATATAGTAAGTTAAGGCTGGTGCCTTACCAGTTAAAAGCCCGATTCATTTTAGATTAACTATAGAAAAATCAATTGCTTCTGCGTTATCTTGGTATAGAGCCTTATGGATCATTAAAAAGTGTCATCAATTCGGATTTCCTCTTCGTCTCAATTCATCTCGCAGTGTATTCTTTAAGAACAAATAAACTTTATGCTAATTTTAGACATTTCACAACTTAGCTCCTTTAACGCAAATATTTTCCGGACGACAAAGACTTTTATAGGTATATAAGTAACTAGAGGTAATGGTTTGATAGAATTAGTAAGCTTCTCTCTGTCTCTCTCTCTCTCAAGCCATCTATTGGGAAATTTATATAAAATTTTCGGATTTTCCCTAATAATGATAAAAAGTGGAAAGAAAAAGCACTGTGTGTAGGCATAACGACATAACATTAATACGTGATATGATGCAAAGCTGATAAACACAATTTGAAAGGTCAAAGTTCAAACTATGTCTCTCAACAACTAATTTAGATGACTTATGGGAGAACTGTTGCTTTGTTAGATTAGCAAAACATGTCAAATAAAAGATTTTTTTTGGAATTAAAAGTAAAAACGTAATCTAGATTCAAACGGGCGGATGGACGGACGGACAGATAGACAGACATATATAACTCAATCGGTTTCAGTGTTCATGTAGACAGACAAAAGCAGTAAAAGTCATAAGATACCTGAGACATATCGGCTCGTATGTGGAGAGCATTCTTCCAAGTGTATTTAAAACATGACTTGTATTATTATTATTATTGTTATTATTATTATTGTTAACTTATAAATGTGTTTATTATTATATATATATATATAGGAGTCTTTCGGATTTAGAATAAGATGTGAAAACATTGAAAAATTACAATAACAATAACAAATCTCTTATTTATGTGGGTATCTTTTTTCTTCTTTTTCTCCTTCTTCTTTCTTTTTTTTTATTACACACATATGGTATCCGGTGGAAGGTATCAATGATTATATTCCATTTTTGTAACGATTCCATTTCCATTTCCATTATCCTTTTACTTGATATTGCTTACCCTAATCCTATGCTTATTAAATTGTTTTGCAATTTCTATTAGCTGGGGATACATTCGTTTCATTTGAAATTTGAAATTGATTTTCAATATAAATGTTTTCGTTACTGCTTTGCAAATAGATTTTTCGTACCTTTTCTTCGATCTCTTTTGTTTGCCAATGTAAACATGTAGGAAAAATAATAAGAAAAAAATTGATTAGAGTTTGAATTTTCAAAAAAGAATTGATCTTTTTCTTACTGCTATTATTGTTGTTGTTGCTGTTGTTGTTGCTGCTGCTGTTGTCGTTGTCTTTTATTGCTATTATTTTTATAGCTGTTGTAAATTTTTTTCCGTTTCTGTTATTTATTTATTTATATAAAAACGACTCTAACGAGGTATTATGATTGTTTGTGAAATAAATTAATCAGTCGTGCAAATTACTGTCGTCACCCAAGCAACATCAACATCTCGACCGAGAATAACGACGGCATAGCTACTATAATATAATCATGCGAAATAAAGAGATATTCACACCTACATATAAGTAGATGTATGTATGCATAGTATATCAATTTATTGGGAGGGCAAAGAGAGCAATTCCGGTGTTTTTGCTTTTACTACGAGAAAGAACTCATGTCTTTAAAAAAAAAAAGAAAAGTTTTTAATTAACCAAAAATTTGTGATTATGCTACACACAACATTTAGCTGGTAGGGCGTTTGGATAAGGCGGAAGTGGATGTGTAAGCCGGCAGTGTTTCAGAAGGATCTTAACGAAAGTTTGTTATTCAAATTGCCGCTTCGCTGGATTATGTGTGTGGAGAATCGTAGGTACGCTCATTAGCTTACCGATAATTTAGTCTCTCTGCTGCTTTCCCATCTGTGCTTTAGACGGTCCCATGCGGTTCAATTGCTTTTACCTGTAACTTCGACGGCCATCATAATAGTTGGAAAGCAAACAGTTCTCAGGTGATGCCGTTTCTCTTGCTTTCTGTGTAGCATTCTGGCATTATCCCGCATATCGACCACACAGTTCGACTTATAAGACGAAAAGTGGCAGTACACGAAAAAACGCAATAAATGGGGATAACGCTTATAAATGTTGGCACGATGACAATCAGAAAGATTTACAGCTGGGTCGTGAAGAGGAGGGAAGGCGGAAGTAGTGTTTATGGGTATTCTTCTCGAAAGTGAAACTGTCTGGAATGGTGCGACATGACGTGACAGCCAGTGCACAAGCAGAGTGTGCTGATCAGCTCCCAAATGTTTGTTGACGAATAAATGCGGATCAATAGTTACGAGTGAAAGTATATTGCGATAGAGAGCCGTTTCGTGCAACTATTAAAAGTCCAACTAACGAATAATGGCCTAGTGTGAGATTTTAAGTCATGATTAGGAAAAGTTTTACTGTTCAAAGTGTTTGACGTGAAGTGTTTCTCTAAAACTTACTCGTAACTTAACACGGAATCTTAATAGCAACTAGAATGCTTTGTGTACGAATGAATAAATGTAAGCGCGTTAAATGCTTTCTTGCCAAACTAATATTCTCTTTTTTTTTGCTTTCAATATTTAGTCACTACTGGCATTTGTTTTCATTTATAATGACAAACAAACAACATTATATGCAAGTGTCGATGTATGTGTTTTTGTTGGTAACACAGCCATCAGAAAATCGTCCAATTAGCTTAACAACATCAACTAGAGTTAAATAAAAAGCCAATAAAATGCACAAATTAAATGGAAAAATATAATGAAGAAATGAACGGCGAACCCACTACACATGCAGTGCAGTTAGCGTTCACACCGTGAACACCGGGTCTTCTAAATACATGCGATTCAAACAACGACAAACCAAACGATGAAACTTAAGATTAATATATAAACAAACACACAAACACAAACACACGCACACACACACACGCGCGCGCCAAATGCATATGTTTAGTTGTATAAAATGCAGCTGATTATGTGGTTCGATTGAGGGCGTCATTTTTTTTTTTTTTGCCATTGTCATGGTTGTTGTCGTTGTTATTATTGGTGTTGTTGTTGTTGTTCGTTTTTCTACTACTTTGCAAACATTCTTATACGGTTTCCATTATTGTTGCCTATATCGTCTGACGCAAATACAAATTTTTAAGTATCATATCACTTAGCGGCAGCAAATAAAATCCATAAAAAAAGGAAGAAAAAACAAAAAAAAACGCAATGCACGGCAAGCACGACCACTTTTATGTCAATTTAAAACAATAAACGAAGGTGGAGGGACCAATTTATCCACAACTTAAATTAAGTCATTAAAAATTCTTCCACTCAAACATTTGCCACATTTGCACACAAAACCAATACGCGTTTGTAAGCATAAGCCTCTATCGTAGAGATGCATACCTACATCTTCGTTTCTTAACAATGAATATAATTAGCGCGTGACGAAATAGAGAGCGAAAGGGACAGAGAGACATATTTGCTTCGTGTTCGTGTTATTATTTATCATAGCGACTAATGCTAGAAGTCGGTACAAATATATTTTTTTTTTAAATAACGATTCTTTTTTCGGGTTCTCCAAGAACAACTATTGGAATAAGGATTAATTCTGGACATGGTGATAAACTGTGTGTTGCATGTCTTAGCATTATTGATTTTCAATATTTTCGAGTATGTGTTTGACTTGAGAGAGTCATTGTTACGAATCATTTAAATCACGAACACAAGCGGTCCCTTACAGAAGTTTTGAATCAAAATTTGAATGTATTTTCGAGAGAACAACGGAAATCGTTTCGTAATTTCGGGAGAGCGATGATCTTTATCACTTTACACTGAGACGCAATAAAAAATTGTGGACTAAACTTACTTTTTTGTATGGCACCGACTGGATCAAATTGATTGAAAAGATTACTTGAAATTTAAAAGGACTTCGTACATCCCTATGTGTGGTTAACAGTGAAGCAAAGCTTGACTTTTCGACAGGTCAACAAATAAGTTCTTGGGTGCACCGTAGTCAAGGACTGGCACAACTTATGTTGGACCATTTACCGTTGCCACGATATGTGTTCCACGCTTTGGACGGAGAGGTTCGGTTTTTTTTTCTACGGCCAGATTATCCAGCTGGATTTATGTCATACCAGGCCGGGAAATCTGACAACATTATCGTAAACACTGAACGTCCGGCCCGACGCGATAGGTGACAATTTGCGCTCACTGAAAGACAGCAAACCACCCAGCTTAATAACTGGCCTCGTAATTCTTGAGTTTGCTTTAGGCCATCAATCATTTTAGGGACCCATCTGCCACAGTCTGCAAGCGTGTAGTATGAAATGAATTTGAAAGTTCCGCTACAAGTAAGCCAAGCTGATTGTAAATAACGGGAAACGACTACAGGGACTGTGTGGAATGTCGGAAACGTTGGTTAAGCGGAGCGAAAGATTTGGCGGCATTCAAGAGAGTCGAGTAACTAGTCTTTACGGGGCCTGAAACTCGTGTCAACATGCGTTAGTTTCAAATGGAAAGCAATCAAGGTAGACGTAGCAACATTTCCATGGGTTTCACTATTTAACGCTTAAGTTCACTGGCTTTGCTCCTCTTCAACTTTTGTAATAGCATCTGTGCCAGGACAGTTCATGAAGTTTTCTAGCTTGTCTGCGAACTCGGGAATATACATTGCGACATTGTCAATGTAATCTGCACTGACGCTCTTGGAAAACTTGGATAGACGATATCTCTTGTATGTAGGAAAATAGCAAGTAAATATTATTTATGACAGCCCCCACGATTCCTACATTGACTTTAATACCTATTTCTTCTTCATGCGAACCAACCTGAAACGGCTAAAACGTACGTGAAATAAACGGGCGATGTGATAGGTACTGTGAGGCCTGTGCTGTGCATGCGCAGCAAACGTCTTCTCGGCTTCATCGGATGTAATCACTTGGTCTTGATGGAAGTCAAAGCAAACGACTAGCACCAAAGAAATTCAAATCACAAATTGGCAAAGGTAGAGACAGTGATATTATTGCCATCTCCACAAGTTACGCCCAAGCTTGAGTTAATACGTGATTAGTGTAAGACCTTTTTTTAAATAAAAAGCACTTTTAATGCACTTCTTGAAATAATTGAGCTTTCGTTGGTAGTAAAACCTTCATAACTAAGCATAATAGAATCTAACACATTTAAGACGAGCGATAATTAATCGGGTCAAAAGAATGACCTCTTTATGAAGATGGATTATATCGAATTTTAAACAATAATTTATATGAAAGCTTTTTTGCATGTTACGACAGACAAGACATACAGAGAGAGAGAGAGAGAGAGAGAGAGAGAGAGAGAGAGGGGGGGAGAGAGAGAAAATGATTGAGACTTTTGTATAGAAATTATATATATATATGTATATATATATATATATTTGTATGCATCATAACAACATTGCTTTATATGATACTTGGTTGTATTTTTTTAACGATCCCCCGCTGTACAATTTAACACTATAATAAATTTGAAATACGATTATGTTTAAATTCCCGATGAACTATTAGTATTGAAAATGCTTTAAGCAATACGGAACAATAAAAAGGTTAAACATTCAATAAAAAAACTCTCTGGCATTAAAATAATGAAAAATTTTGTACGAAGAGTTTCCAACAGCGCCCAGTTAGCGTTTTATTTAAGCATTTTTTCTTCTTCTTCTTCTTCTTCTTCTTTTTGCTTTTTTTTTTTCAATGTTCGAAACACATTTATATTTATAACATCTTCTACAGAAAACGAACAATAGTCGGTCAATTAGCTAATGTCTGTGACGGTATCGTGCCTATCGTGTTCTGTATTGATTTAATAAATCTTGAAAAGAGGAGAAGACAGAGAAAACGGAGAAGTAGTACAAGAATAAAGCTTTGTTTTTCAATTTTTTATTACGTACCATATAATCTGTTGGGAAAGTATTAAATGATTTAAATATCACCTTAATGAAGCTTATTATACTTAATGAGATGCTTGAGAAGGAGAACAGAGAAAGCATTCGAAAAAAACCAAACTCTTTAATACTATTATGATATACTATACGAAGTCAGGTAGTCGCATGCTCACACATTACTATCGAAACGTACTCTTCATTGGTATCGCGTGGGAAAATTACCTAAAGAAGAATTGAGCTTTTTTTGTTTCTCGGAACTCTACTCACTATTCAGGTTTTTCATATAGTACAAGTGTTCAGTAATCAGGTTGTTATCTGTGTCGATCTAGTTGCTTTCTTTTGAAACTCACAAGTGAAGAATGGATGGATTATAGATGAATGGAACGAAGGCACTCTACTTCCATGAATGAGCCTTTCGTTAAAGCTTTAGTGCTTTCTTGCCACCAGAAAAAAAGAAATGTAATAAAAAGTAAGGAAATAAGTATTGAAGCCTTGCGAAGTGTAAAACTTGATCTCGAAAAAGAAAGTCAAAGATCTTTTGCTTTTCTCATACAATGAGACATTAAAGATCTCCTCGTACGTTTATGTTTAATTAGTGTAACACCCTCAATTCAGCAGAGTCAACCGGGTAAGAGAATATGTCGATTAAAAATATAAGGAAAAACTTAATAGATATGCAAAGGGATCCTTCCTTTACAAAGGACCCTGTCCCTCACCTTAAAAGTAAGAGTTTACTACAAAACTATCTTGAGCACCGAAATGAAAATCATTCCTATATATTAATTTTATTCGGCCAATCACTCAGGATATGAACCCTTTATATGTATAACATGTGTGAGCCCGACTGGTTATGCTTTTACTAAACGAGCACTTACTATAACTATGAACCCACAACAATCGATATATAAATATTTATCTCAGTCTATCGGAGATTTAAGCCGGTCCGACTTGGTAACCCAAACTTTTTTTGTGTTTTGACCAGTCGCTCAGAGGTTCTCTTCCGTACGAGCCAGCATGGTGGCGGTCGGGAAGGGTGGTGGGTAGAGGGGAATGGAAAGAGGGAGTAATGCTTGTGTACGTTTTGTTTAAAAGCGGAAACATCAGCGCTTGTAGATTTTTCCAAAGACGGGCAGTCTGATGAAAGAGCAACGGGTGGAGGAAGTGTGTTATGCGATAACCAGGTCATTTCAGGATGAGTGGGTGGGAACGCTCAGAAAGCCTTCTAGTTCTGGTAAAGAAAGTGGTTGGTGGAAGTACCCCTTTTATCTCTGTAGAGCATTTGCTCTTTACTTACCAATACATAAGTACCATGTAGCCTATATTAGTCCGATGCTCGAGGGCCTTTCGTCACTCACATATACGAGTCATACTCTAATTGCCAAATCGGTCAAAGGATACGTCCACAGCATCACCTAAACTGAATACACTTCCGAAAAGAAAACTGCTTTTTTGCTCATTACTCATAAACTATAGCAAACAAATGTCCAAAAATAAATGTGAACGCATACACTGTGGGCAATGCTGTAGCATCTGTACAAAAGTGGAAAAAATTAACCATGCCCAATATTATAATGTATCAAAATTTAATTTTTCTTAATACCTTTATAAGGCGCAGAAACAAGCTTCAAAAACCTCATAAAATATGTCCGTCTGTCCATTTGTCTGTCTGCGCACCTGTGCAATAAGTAAAGGAAAACAGAGCAGAGCAATAGATGGACACGACGTAGAATTCTACTTTTAAATATGGTAGCAGCCAAAATTTGCGCTTTTTACATCAGATATATTACTACCAATGTGATTATATAACGTATTCGGTCGTGACCGAATCTTCACCGTTATCGTAAAAAGACGCAAATAGTAAAAGAACTAAATTTTCATGCTTTATAATATGGGATGTACGGCGGCTGTTTTTTCTTTTTTTTGTTTTCAAAATAAAAGTTTACGTCGCATAGGCGTGTGGGCGTGTCTTTTGAAAAGTGCACGTCACTTCCAAATTCTCTTGCAAATTTAAAGTCTATAACTGCATTTTTGCGGTCAGGAGAATGTTATTATGACACATATTACATCGAAGGACAACCGCATAAGTGGACAGACGGACATGCTTGCAGAATTTGCTGCTGCATCTCTGAAGCTTCCTTCCTAGACTGTGTTCTCTCATTTTAGTATAGCTTTCACAATTCATGATCAGTATAATTTATGCGACGTTTTAGTGGCAATTGATAAAATTTATCCTAATGGTTATGAAAACATAAACACTTTGACATTTTTTTCTTTTTTCTTTTCAAATAAATCTATTAAGAAACCGCTATTTATTTATTAAATATAATTACGTTGTAAAGTGTGAAAATCCCTAACAAATTTTGTCAATTTCCAATAATTTACTTGTGATCTCATAACAAGACGACGAAGAAGACTATAATTTATTATCGAACAACGCGGATGCCCCAACATATTAATTTCCATAGTCTGACATTTTAATGCTCTAAACTAACTTTAACATATTTTTAAGTCAATTTTATGACATTTCTTTTTTTTTTTGTTACGTTTTGTATCGAAGAAGAGACTAATAGGCTTGAGCGAAGACTCGCACATACACGCACGCATACGTACATACGGTCGTAAGTAAGTATTTACTATTGTAAACAACAGTAGGCAAGAGGTAAAAATAAAACGATTTCGTGATATTTACTGATATTTGGCGAAAGTCTTATTTGTTTTCATAACTACTGTCCAATAGTTAGATAAAAGCCATAAACATATGTCCCGAAGACGTTAAGAAATCTTAAAATTTGCAAACGTTAAAAACGTTATAATGATTTGAATGGTACTTACTTGCCTTAGTGGAAATTGTACAGAGAGAGAGAGAGAGAGAGAGAGAAATAAAAAAAAAACGTCATGCAAAGTTTATGACTTTACTTGTACGTATGCGAAGGGAGCACTTTATCGTTTTTCATCATTATCTCTTTCCTTGGATTCATGCGCGGCGTTGGTTAAATTTTTAATAGCGTAAACAAAACGCTTTTCGTTTATCGTATGTCATGCATATTATACCATAAGCTAAAGTGCACTCGTACATGTTAATGTGTTTATGTATAGTATTTTATTTAATTTTATGTCAAAATCAAAATAAAATTTATTGATATGCAAATTTAGTATTTTATAGCCAATTAAGGCATTCATTATATTAAATTAAAATGAAAAACAAAAAAAATTAAAAAGAAAAAAATAACAAAAATTTGTAAGCGGCTTGGCTTACATCGAATTTTG
This sequence comes from Glossina pallidipes, assembly GCA_000688715.1. NCBI lineage: Eukaryota > Metazoa > Arthropoda > Insecta > Diptera > Glossinidae > Glossina > Glossina pallidipes. The sequence goes on from KK500081.1 coordinate 18,174, forward strand.
TTTTACCTCAGCAATTACTTTATTTTTATTTTGTTTTTTCAAGTAAATTGAGTTATATATAAGCTTGACATGCTATGGAAGTGCAATAGAACATGTGCTGCCCAAGTGCAAGAATAATAAGATATATAAGTTAGAGCTGTAGCAAAACTCCACTAGTCGAGCACAACCTAGTTTAAGATGCTAGGAAAGCGTATCCATCATATTGCCTAAGCACAATTTAACAACTGCTACGAAAGGATCAACATAGTAGCACATGTAAGCTACGGCGACAGCTTAACTAATCAAGCGTAACCCAGCTTAACAATCTATACAAGCGTATAACCTAAGCAACTGTAATGCTTGACAAGTGTAACATCGTAGCCAAACTATAGCCTCTAAGTGTAGCGTAACTAATCACGCGCTTAATAGTATAACGTAGCAAAACATGCTATGGAGGCGTGTAATATAATAAGTATTGCGCAGTCACAACTACGGCACGACATGTAAGCTATAGCTAGGGCAGAGCTTAGCTAATCACACGCATAGTAGCGTGTACCCCAGCTTAAGAGGCGAAGAAAGCGTAAACATCCATTTTAAGCACATTGCTTAATTACCATGTGACAATCGCTACTGTGGGATAGGTACGACACCAAAGACAGGCCAAAGTTATAAAGTATACCTAACATGCCGGAGGAGTACTTCGCTTACTACTAACCGCAATTAACCGGAAAATGTGCTCAAGATTTTAATTGAAGTAGGATTTTACGGATTGATACTAGATTTATAGGCATCGGTCAATTATGAGCCAATCTAAGAAAAATGTCAAGTAGGTTTCAAGGCTAAATTAAGTAAAAAAGGTGCTAAAAGATCAACTTTTTTTCACTGGGCAAAGTCTAAAGATTCTTATACTGACTTCGAGGGATGGAATTGAAATACCAAAGACGAATCGATCTCGTTATTCGCGTTCGCCAAGTTCACATACAGTTAATACAATCTTCGTCCCATTTTTATGGTTTGCAAATCTTTAATAATTTTGATATTTGATTGGGAATAGGATTAGGAAGTCAGAAGACTTAATTTAATCTAAAGATGATCCTCACTTGTTTTACTTTTTTTTATAGAACTATTTTCAGATAAGAACTTTTTATCATATAGCTCATGTCGTATCCCCTACGATAGTCGAATAATTGGCGAAATTATTTGCGGTTTCCTTTCTAAGGTCGTTTAAAAAACAAAGGCGTGTCCGCAGCAAGTTCACCTTTATAGTTTTCTCATAAAGCTCAACTCAGGAGAAAGTAGAAACTAGTGGGGGAGTAAGGGAGTAGAGAAGTAAGTGGATAGAAGCTCTCACAAACAAATGAACAAAGATTGATTTCTATCTATTGAAAATTCAAGTTTTCCTTTCATTTAGAAATAGAATATTGATTCATTGTTTGATGTATTGATCTTATTTGGTTATTTATAGCTATTTAACTACTTGCATCACTAAACTGTCGCACTTGCTACTAATCTTACAAACGCATTGACTAAGCATGTGCTTATCCATTCGTATAGAGTGTACATAAAAATGGCACAAACAACAGCACCAGCAAAAACATATTAAACACTTCGCTAATGAATATATAAAATATGTAAAATGATATCTATATATGTTTATAAAGCAGTGTTTCCCAAAATTTGCTTAAATTACAATATGCAAACTATTCATACTACGCTATGCACATTTAACTAAACTTTCGCAATTTTTGCAAGGCAATGATTGAAATGCGCTACTTTATGATGGTTAAGATTCGCTTAAAAAATCGCTGATATATCTGTATTTACAAGCCTGGCGGGACTGACTGATTGACTCTTTTTCGTCACCTTCCCTAGCTGGTTCGCGGCAGAAACAACTCGTCTGCCCCCAGCTTCTCGACACCAATCAACACAATATTTAATTGCCTGAGTAAGCAACGATGTTTGTTTGATTTCTTTCTGCTTTTTTTTCTTTTCTTTTTTTTTCTTTTTTCTCTACAGTAATAAAAACTAAATATTGATTAGAGTAGTGGCTCGTTTGATTTTATCTTAATTGCTTACATACATATTATCTAAGCAGCACATGGAGCCGGATATTTATAAGCAAATATCTAACTGTTTGTGCATAAACTTTATAAATTATCATAATTAAATATTATTAATATGTTTTAATAACTCATTTGTTAAATAACATAAATTTTTCATAATAATTAACCTAATAGTTGACAGAATTGGAATGGAATTGAATTGATTTTACTAAATTATTCAAAAAAAAAAAAACACATACCTGTGTTTACAATCCGCCCATAATATATAAATACTTTTCCCCTTTTCTTGCTACTATACATATACACTCTTTCTAGATCTCACAAGTCGATTTATTAGATAGATTAGATCGATGATAACATACCGTAGCAATCGCAGTTTATTAGCTTGAGAAATCTTTAAGAAAATGCATGACGGACGACACACATTGTTTAATAGTTGCTTTAGATGAGCTCAATACGTTTCAGAGATTCACGAAAACTCGCTTCATTAATTCACTTCATTCACTTAATTTCAAACTCGATTAATTAAAATTAGTTAAGTAAATTTCCAAATTGATTTTGTTCAAATTGCGCGGCCAGTAAGGTATTGGACTTTTTTAATACTCTCGTATAGAGTATAGTGATCTGCAAGGGTACACGTGGCCGCTACTAATAAAAAAATTTGTAGAGAATAACTTTAAAACAAAACTCACGTCTTCAAGACATGTTTCTAAAAAGTCGACGACCTACGGCGATTCTAAGAATTCTCGCTGCAGGGACTAGCTGACGTGTCTAACCAAAAATATATGCGCTATTTTTGTTGTTAAGTGAATAAAACCAAGTACGCCATTTTGCTTGTGAAACAAAATCTATTCCCCCGAACTAATTTCAAAGATAAAATCGGATAGCGGCGATAATTCAATTATCAGTAACACTACCAGATGATTAATCAGTGATACTACCGGATGATATGGTAAAAAAAAAGTATAAATAACCGCAATGAGATGGGGATGGCACTGAAAAGGTGGGGGAGTTCGATGGTTTCCCACTAACATGGGGCCAAGCTCATCAAAGTTACTCTATCAGAGAAAGTGAAATGTTACAAGACATGTCGGTAACAACCAAAAAGTTGACATGTAGTTAAGGAAGAAAAAGAAATTTTAATATATCACCGGTTGGACAGGGCTTCAACTTTTTAAGCAATAAACAAAAGTAATTGAAGCCGGGTACTTAACGTACTGCAAGATATAAAAATTGGGTTCAGGGCTAACTATCCATTAAACTTTTTGGTTAGAAGCTGCAGCACTTCTGTACCTCTTCAGCATATTCAAAGGGCGACGCACCTTATATATAGCCAGAGCTTATTTCCTTCTTCCTAGCAACTTGTAGGAAAGTGCTATCATGTGTTGTGTCCATATGTTCTAATTCCCGCTATCTATACCGGTCTCTTTGTCTTTCCTATTATTGCCAGCATTGTGTTAACTGCAAATACATGGCCACTATGAGTCCTCTTCTTTTCCTTAAATAAAGTTTGCAGTTTAACACTCTGATGCAATGCTGACATGCTTGGCGCGAGAAGATACTACAGATCGAGGTGAATATATTTTGTTCCGGAAAGTGATGCCATAGCTAACAGATTCAGATTATGGCCAGCCCTCAACACTCTTCATCAATATTGGAACGTTACACAAGTATTGGATCTTTGGATAAGTTGTTTCTCTCCATCAGAAGAAGAGTATAAAGGGTACTATAGGATGTTCCGTGGCTTCTTTTTTGACGGTGCTACTTTTAAGCTTTATGTAACAATAGAAGCTTTTCCAGTCTTATATATGTCGAGGCCTGCATTACAGAAATATGCCACTTGCGGCAAGTTTTGACTTTTTCTGTTTAATTCGAAGGGTAGTGCTGTTGAATCGCTCAAGCAATTGGATAATAAATTGATTCTGAATCATGACAAGTGGGAAATTCTGAAGGGTGTTAAACAAGCAATGCATGCGTAATGATGTTCAAAGCCCAAACAATCGCGATGTGGAGTAAGTGCATCATTAACTTTGACGTCAAAGGGGAATATCCAGTGTGCTTCTCTTTGTGGAGTTTAGTTGGCTGTAATTAATTATGAGTTCTTCCAACCAGACTTTATGGAAGCCATCACAAATTTTTAAAACGAATGAGGCGGAAAACTGGCTTAGAGTTTAGCCTTCGTGCTTTGGCATAGCGACTCAAAAGAGCGTGTAAACCATAAGAGCAGCTCTCATCTGAAGAAAATTCCTATTTCCAAGTTTAGGGAACAGTTTAAAATATCCTGTAAACATTAATCTTAAGAATCGGAGCTTTATGTTTTCCTGCGGATGACAATGACTTGGATCGAAGAAGAAGAAGAACTACAACGACCAGAAATAATAAGAGGGTAATTAGTTCTACAGTAGAACCTATCGATTGGGGAATTGCTTAGGTCAAAAATATATGAAGTTATAGTACACAGAGATCGCTTGTACTTGTTCCAATAAGCAATGGGATTGTGTTTTACGCCTTCTTAGTCAGTTAAGTTCGACCAAAATCAATTACTATAAATCGTAGACGAACGTCAGACTTTCGACTCTTCAACATTTCTCTTTAGTAGTATTTGGTATAACCAGAGCATGTCTTAAGCTTAAAGACAGACATTTACCTAATTTCTTAGACAGTGCTTCAAGTACGTAATAAGAAAAAGGAAAAAACATTCTTTGAATGCATCGCAGGTAAGGAATTCTTTTTACTGCTATAAACCATTTTCTGGGCACTTTCCTCTCTCCCTTTCTCTCTCTCTATCGACGGTGTAATTTAAACTGAAAATTGTCATCGGGAGATGATAGTAATGATGTTGGTGGTCGTACGATTAATTGCAAAAGATGTATTGTCTGTCGCTTCGTTAGCTAGCGAAAGCAAATGTTTTAAACGTGTTGGTGTCATGTCATACGTCATGTTTTGCTTGCATGTAAACTGATCTAAATATTTTCAATTTCTATTTAACACAATTTTTATTTTCAGTTTTTTTTTTGTTTTTTAGCTAAAAAGTTAACTAAATGTTAGTCTGCACACATAAGTACATCTTTAATGCGTTATAGAAGATGAATGCAAGCGAAGCCAAGCCAAGCCAAGTTCTGACTTTAACTTAAAATATAAGTCAAGTTATTATTATTGTCTATGTATGTGTGTGTGTGTGTGTGTGTGTGTGTGTGTGTGTGTGTGTGTTGATTTTGTTGTTGTATTCCCAAACGCATATATATATAAAGCACCAATAACAACAAACACTTTTGAAACTTTCAAAACATAAACATGACATGACAACTCATCGAACAGCATCAGAGTTGTAATGCGATACTTAGCACTTGATGGGCTCGTAAATATTTTCACTTTGTAATTTCATTGTTTTAAAAGCGAAATAACATCACATTGTTGTTGTTGTTGCTGTTGTTGTTGCTGTTATTGTCGTCGTCGTCGTCTTCGTGTTTTGTGTGTTATTGTACTTTTAAAAAAGCTCTTGTGTTATATTTCTTGTTAACAACAATTCCAACAAAATACCATTTAGTTTAGTTTGCTTTATTTGTCGTCCGTCACAAAAGCGTTGCTTTTCTTTTTCTCGTTTTTTTTTTTTTTTGATTTCATCGTTTAAAAAAGTTTTTGCTTTCGAGCGGAGTAGGGTTTTGTGTGGCAGCGGCAGATGAAGCGACAAATCTGGCACTAAGACACACAGCAACATATATAAAACTTCAAAGTTATCAGCGCAATCTGTAACTTGGCAGCGGCAGCTTCACAAAAAAAAAAACAAAAAACAAAAAACAAAAGCAAAAAGCAGCAGAGATGAAAACAGAGCGTCAGAAGAAAAAACAAACGCGGATATATTAAAAGAGCTCGATGATCTGCTTTACTCAGATGCATACACATTTCGACACATACATACATACACACTCACACATACACACACACACACACACACACGTATACACAAACGTACATACATACATACATCTACATACCTATTACCTTTATGTTAGTTCACGCAATTATAATTGTGTGTTCAAACATGATCTGAAAATTGTCGTCGTCGCTAAATACATATCGAACGTACGGTCAAACGAAAGGAGGCCCCGAAGACAGAGGGAGAGTATTAATGCAGAAAAATCGTAAAAGAAAAAAAGTAAAGGATTCGTAGCGCATATGCTGCCGAGGCAGCGATTGTTGACCGTATTGTACATTGTTTGTCATCACTCTGGCACTTGCAGCCTTTAAAGAGTTTTTTATTATTGCAATTGTTGCCACACACACAGCATCCAGACGTAGTTGAGAAAGAGGAAGAGGAATCTTTTTCCAACTCGTATAAGTTTTAAATGAAAGCAAACCAAGCCAAACCGTTGATCGAAATAGCAATGTGGTCTGTCTTTGACGGCCGCCTCGCCAACAATAACATCACCATAAACTCATAATAATGTTAATGTAAATGCATACAAAATGGACTTGCGAACAACATTTTATTTTCTCTCTTTTTTACTTTTATCCGAAAACAACAACAATATTGGCAAAACAAATTTCTGGGCGATCAAGCGTACAACAATACAATCAATGCCTTGCTGGTTGGGTCTAGCATTGCTTGGCCTGGCCCTTTATTCCCGGTATGTGTATTGATTTAAAACAATTCGCAAATGTAGCAATTGACTAAGCACAACAATAACAACAAGAACAACAACAACAACAATAATAATAACAAGACCAATAACAACAAAAGTAGTATCAACGACAATATTTAAAAGAGCAGAAGAAAAAAAATCCTACATATGTGATGCATAAGTACACATAAAACGTCAGCCGGCTGTTTAGCCGACCACCGCACAAGATCATTGTGCTCCGCAGTAATACGTTACCGCCAAGCAGTCAAGAATGCTGGTCGCAGATTTTTCCTCTGCTTTTTTTTTCTTCTCTTGCTTTCTTTTCAATTCAACACGATGCTAATGTCGTGTTTTATTGTATTGTTGTTGTATTTGGTGCAAAAATATCGAAATTGATATGCGCGCGCGTTTTTAACAGGAAAATATAAGAACTACAAAATGCTTTAAATGTTGACAACGACCTAAACAACCTGAAGAGCAACACTATCTAAACTGTGGACAATATTAAAAATGCCACCAATGCTTGCACAAACATACGATGACTTTTAAATGCAATAAAATATGCAGTCGAGTGGAAGAAAATCTTGGCATTTATGGAAAATCTTTGTTTAACGTTCGCATTTTATATTGTGTCGCGCTAGGCGAGAAACGAAGGTCAACTAATAGACTGTTTGTATCCTTTATTATCAATTGTTCGTCGCAGTGTTATTTTTCGTTGCTAAATGTCAGATAAACTTTTGATCACTTTTGTACAGACGAATTCTTAACCTGAATAATAGGAAGTTTTTACCGCATTGTTTGAGTTTTGGAATTTTGGAACACTCATCTATCTTCCCTTCCCTAATAGAGTCTGGTTATATATTATAGTCCTCGCTTTTCAACAAAGTCACTTCCTTGTCTGGCGATAGGGTAATTTCGAATACTAGCGGCGGACCGAATTAATGGGAGAATCGTTACATGAAGTTAAGTGTATACTAAGTTAAGTATACGGCGTTGAAATGCACATTACGTGGAATTCTACTTTAATTACTAATCGCAATCCCTGTGCTACGAGAGTGATCCGCATATCATACGACACTCTTTAAGGCTAAAACGATTATGATTGGCACACGAAACAGGAATCCTTGTTTTTGTGCGTAATCATGTCTTTAAGGAATCATTTTTTCAGTTCATGATCGAAGCGTGTTGCAAATGCAAAACATAGACTTCAATTTGTTAGACTTACTTGAAATCTTAGGCTGATTCTGCATCGAACCTTTATCGTGAAATTACCTCACATATGTTGTTAAACAGCAGCGCAATAAGTGCTTTCTTTAGCTAATAGTTTAAGTTGTAAGTAAATAACCGGAGTACATAAATAAATAAATGAGTAAATCTTCCTTGCCGTCACTTCCAGTTAATTCAGCTTAATTAATGCGAATATAACTACGAACTCTATAATCCGTGTTGCATTTTATTTAATCTCATTGAAGAATCCTTCAACTAAATTCAAGTCTGGTTGAATATTTTTACTTGCTCAGTGGCTACCAGACTTCAGAGAATCACCTAATTATAGCCCCATCAGAGACCTGCACCTAGGACCGTTATTTTTTTCCCCTCATAAAAATAGATATTCCAGCTTGCTTTTAGTAATTAATTGAATTGTCGGAACTATTAGGTAGTCCAGTAGAAGTTCTTGGGTTTTTTTTTCACTATGAAGTACAATAATTTTTTTTTTCTATGAAAAGAAGGGTATAAACTTGTTGGCACGAATTGATTTCGATCAACTTTAATCATAACCTTAAGCTAGTCGTCGTGGTCTATGTGCTTCTGCACTTTGTTTACCTTTTTTGAAATAAAAAAGTAAAGTATCTCTTACAGGCTCACTTTGATCTTTCACGTCTTATTTACGTCGTCATCTTTTTGATAGTTTTTCACAAAGGAAACATAAGCCTGTTCTGCATAACTCGTCATTTTTGAAGTTTTTCACAAAGACTGCTCTTAACTTTATTTATCTGTCTACCTACCTGAATAGTTATTTTTACCTGGAGTGGAGTAATAAACTCCAGGATTAAAGTCTTAAAGCACTATCATATCTAAGGCTGCCAGCTTTATTGAAAACTCTATCGCACTTGAGATTTGAACCCACTGTAGTGAAAACACAATAAATATTCCGATGAATTCACTTTGTTATGGTTCTCTTGTTTGACTTTAATTCTCACTTTAATTCTGACTCAAGTGAACTGTGGCCATTGTCTTATATAATAAATTTACTATTTAAAAACCATTATCTTATTAAAAAGGTGCTATTATGCTAACTTAAGGAAAATAGTAGTTTTAAAGTAGGTTATTACCAAAGTTACATTTAATGTGGGTTATATATAACTAAAGTAGGTTATCTTAACTAGGCTATAGCCAGATTTACATTATGTGGAAATTTAAGAAAGTGTAAACTTAGCATAAGTGATTAACAAGTGAGTAAGACGAACTAAGTTGATGAATCGATAATGCTACACCACGACCAATAGGTTGTTAGTCGTTATCCTTTCACTACTAGACTACTCCGGTCAACATGTTATATAAGCGATTTCTTCTTCTTTACTCGGGCTTTACGTAGGAGAAATAAGTTGTTACCTTAAAATTTTCAACGGAATCAATAATAAAATTTAATCATCAAAAGCAAATTAATAGATGCATGCTTCCACAGCATTGCTCGAGATAAATAATTTCGATAAGCATTTGACAGATGTAGGATTACCGCAATTATGTTAGGAAAAATATAGTATGACTATGGCGTGATTAAAACCTTTTCTTTTTTTCTTATCTGTTTATAATAACATGTCGCGAAAATATAATATTTTTATCGTGTTTGCGTGAATTATCAGATCGTTTATTAATAAATAGCAGCAAAGTGTTATTTTTCAATCGATAAGCATATAAATCAGTCCGAAATGAATAAAAAACGAAATTATAAAAAAAAAAGATTGTGTTCAGAATGAAGAAACCAATCGAAAAGTGTCCCTAAATAAGAATCAACGACATGAAAAACTTAAGGCCATAAATCTAATTAATGCGTTTTTAAATGTAAAATATTTAAATGATGGACGCAACTGAGAAAAGGTATTAAAGAGATAAAAAAAACAAGTAAAAAGATTATATCCAACTCTAGTCGAATCTTTTATACCCGCAATCTTTTTCGGAAAAAAGGAAATAAACAAGATCTCGACACAATACAACATTGGGTGCCTAAAGTCAATTTTTTGCATTTTTACCTCACGTACTTTGGCATCATCCGAAAAACGCTTGTAGAAATTTTGATCAGTGTATCCATTGTAATTTCTGAGTACTAAACTAAAGATCACATTTTTTGTTCTGGATAGAGGTGTTGGAAGGCTGCATGTCGTCATCGGAGGGCTCTATTGTAGGGCTGTTGTACTGATTTTTGGGATTGGAAGCAGGTTTCCCACACATGTCCATAGTCCACACAGACTGACAGACAGATTCCGGATTTGACACCGATCAATGGTGCCGATATGGTGCTGTTTAGGGGCTTTGCAAACGTGTTGACGAAACGAACATTCCCTGAATTCGGTGGCGGATGTAAGAAGCAAAAAACAAGTAAGAAAATTTCTTGTGTTCACTTTACGGCAAGTTTTAGACAACGCCTACCTACCTTAAGCATGTTTACAATAAAATATAAAATTTATAGTCAATTTTGGATTTTGGTTAATGGAAATTATAAATGTTGCCTAATATTTGCAAGTCACTGAAGTCTAAAGTTTTGAAATATTTTTTTTCGCGAGTATAAAAGGGTACAAAGTTTTTCACATTTGTGGAATTTTTTCATTTTTTCAAATTTTTAGTTATCATATTCCCGGGTCAGTCACTGCTCCCACCCCGAACAGGTTGATTTACTTAACTTACTTGAATGCTGAGTGGAATGAATCGTCAGTCAATAGGGGCGAGTCCACTTTCATTGGCCTTGGTTCCAAATATAGTTCACCTTGTGGGATATCTAATCACATCAGTATCTTCTAAGCTTCATTTTAAGGTTCTAGTTTATGCCGCCAATTAATCCATTATTAAATAATTTATTGGCGCGCCGATGATATGAAATCAATCTTCGAAAGCCGAATATATATAATATAAGGGATCTCATCATTTCATCTACATTTACTGTGGACACCTGAGTATTGGAATGTTTCCAGGAAATATGGCTTAAGTTGTAATCATTGGCATGTTCTTTGCAAAGCTAGAGGATAACACAATTTTTGTGCTTTGCGAAGTTAACCCAAACTGGATGGTCGTGAGATAATAAATGAAACCAGCTTCTTATAGAGAAAAGAAATAACTATGCCCTCACATAGCAGCAATAGGTAGGTCGCAATAGTCACCGCTAACCGGATCAATAAAGCTGAGCAGTTCTTGGCACATGTCGCACAAGAGGTGGCTTATAGCACAAAATCTTCGGGAGAAGATGAAGAGGAGGAATATTTGAATTTGGAAAGGCAGTTGTATGATACTGGCGCCTTATCTCGCAAGATAGTTTTTGAAGTCGACGACGAGCACAACTCAAACAATTTTGAATTTTTTCATTCGAATTTTTTACTGTATCTTCAAAGCAATATTCTCTAGTGAAATACGAAAGGATTTTTTTTTAAATTCAAATTTGGACCAGTTATGCTACGTATCGCAGAGCCCCTCAAGCTAAGGATGTCTCCAGGGAATAGCTGCGGTGTTGCGATATTTTAATGTTTTTCAAAAATACATTTTTTGTAACAGTTTAGGGTATGCTTGACAGTATCTTCAAATTTTCTTATGCTCGTAACTTTCTTTCTATCCGAGCAAAAATGGCAATGAAAGTATTTTTTCTTTTAGACTCTTACGGTGGTCTACTCCTTCTTAGGTGCAAGTATTGCCCGACGGCCAATTCAATGTTGAAATATTTCAGTTTTCCATTTTCATTTATTTTGGTTCTAAGAATAACTGCTTGGAAAGAATAAAAAGGAATAAGTGAATCTACTCAAAATTCCTCCTCGGAGACCACACTCTAATGGCAGATATAAAAATGAAACAAAATAGTAATAATGCAAATGACCAATGATGTAGAACTAGAAGCTTTTGCAAGAGTATTTATTTATTTATTTATTTATTCCACTTATACAGAAACTCAACTAAAACAAGCAACAGTCGAGTTCAAATGACACTTAAAGTAAATCTTAAATTAATTATTATTAAAAAAAAAAAAACTTAGTATAAGTACAATAAAACAAATAAAAGGAAAAAAAGAAAAAAAAGAAAAAAAGCATGTACACAGAGCCACACCCACAACCGGTGCAGAACCTAGTTGCAAATGAACCCCTAAGCCATCGCAAACATGCATAAGCTTGGCAACCGATAATAGTTAACAACAATTAATTTTCGAGATTTAAGGATTAAGAGCTAGTTTAAGTAC